>OY728148.1:1309612656-1309798136 GCA_963277665.1 Viscum album | reverse complement strand
AAGGGGGGGGGGGATTTCAAGGGTGGTGTACAGGGGGTACGATGTGTAAAGGGGGTGGGTCGGTTGTACATGGGGTGGTGGGGGTAGTGGGGTTCTCTAGGGGGTATGGGGTGTCCAGGGGGTGGGCGGACTATCCACGGGTGTGGGGGGGATGTCAAGGGGGTATAGGTTGTCCAGGGGGTGGGCTAGCTATCCACGGGGTGTCTAGCGGGGTGGGAACGTTTTCCAAGGGGGTGGCGGGGCAATCCAGGGGGTCGCTGGGGGGAGGGGGGTCTAAGGGGAATTTCTAAGGGTGGTGGGCTGTCTAGGGGGTACGAGGTGTCTAGGAAAGCCCACCCCACCCCTTTGGATAGCACCCCCCACCTAGACTACCCACCACCACCCCTTGGACAACCAACACCCCTCACCCACCAGGACAGCCCACCCCACCCCATGGATAGCCCACCCCTCCTTTTGACATCCCTCACCCCCACCCCCACCACCCTATACACCCAAAACCCCTCCCCCACCTAGACTGGCCACCTCCCACCCCATTGGATAGCCCCCAGTAACTTCCCACATCCCTCCCCTACAAGGATAAGAACCCACCAGCACCCCTAGACATCCCACACCCTCCCTGGACAGCCCCATCCCCTATAGCACACCCCTTGACAACCCACTTGGACGTCCCCTCCCCCCAACTGGACTGCCCCCCCCCCATGACAGCCCACCCCGACACTGGACTACCCACAACCCCCTCCCCTGCAGCCCCCACTTAGACAGACCCCCCCCTCCACCTGGACTTCCCACACCCCCTCCCCTGCAGCCCCCCCCCCCACCTGGATAGCCCAACCCCACCCACACCCGGACATCCCCCCATCTGGACAGCCACCCCCGCTCCCACCTGGACAGCCCACCCCCTACCTAGACACCCTATAACCCTCCCCCACCTGGGAAACATCCCCTGACCCCCTAGATAGCCCACACCCCTCCTTGGGGAAGCCCATACCCCCCTCCCCCACACCCCTATAGCACCCCTACCCCCTAGACAACCCAACCCCAGCTGGACATCCTCCCACACCTGGATAACCCCTACCCCTCTGGAAGATCCCTTAGGGTATTTTTATTTAAAATCATATTATTCATTAAGACAGCCAAACTATCATGCATTATCCATTTCACTAAACTAAAAAAATAAAACCCCACTAATCATAATACATAAAACCCCACTAAACCAAAAACATAAAACAAACATAAAACAATCCCTTTACCTCACTAAAGAAAAAACATAAAACAAACCCTTTACCCCTTCACTAAACAAACACCACTAAAATGACAATTTACAATGTATGAAGTGTAGACGAAAAAGAACACAAAACAAACAAAGGTTTCAGTACTCCAACAGTAATAACTCTAATTTAGCAGAAATCAAAACATCAAAAATAAACAAAAAAAGAGTAAGAGCACTAAAACTAATGTATCACTTACTTATTTAAAGTGTAGAAATAAAAATTTGTTTTATTGAAGAATGATATTTGGCTGGAAGGTGTTTCACAGACGAGAAGACTTCAAAAGGAGGTCTGGAATATGTCTACAATTTGGCCGACTAGAAGCTGGGGGCGCTGGGTACTTCGGGGGAAAACATTCCCAATGGATTTTAAAAACTATTGGAAAAGCTTCTCATTACCAAAGATTTTCCAAAAACATTGGTATACCTTAGAGAAAATTGTTTTTCCCAAATGTTTTAGCAAACTATTGGAAAATCATAGGAATATATACACATTTCCAACAATTTGAATAAACTATTGGAAAATGTTGCTTCTTTTACCCAATGGAAATGGTTTCCTCAAACTGTTATTATAGTACCATTTGGAAAACCCAAAGTTCCAGTACTGTATTTAGGGAATGGTTTGGAAAAATCATGTGGGTAAACCTTGAATTTTTAAATTTTTGGTAGAATTCTACTTTTACCCCCACATAATCCTTTTAAGCCTTTTTATATTTTCCATTTCTTCCACCCGCATCATCCAAGGATATTCATGATCGTTTGAGCTCAAAATCTTCCAATCTATGAATTAAATAAATCCCTACATCTATTTTCTGTTCTTCGATCCCCCAGAATCCTTCAATCCATCTACGTAAGCTCTCCTTGGGTCTCAAATCTAATCATAGTTAATCTTTCCATCCATTATGCTATTTATTTGTAGGCACATTTACTAAATTTTTATGGAATTTGATTGTTTCATAGTTCTCTTCTAACCTTCTTTGAATATATGGTCAATACTAAGATACGAGTCATCTAAAACCTTGAGTTAGGTGGTCACAATCTTTTATTTTCGAGTTTTCATTTATTTAATTATTATATAGTTTGATTTCTAGTCCTTTATCAATCAGTACTTTTTATTGATTCCTTTAGTTTTAATTGATCATTTTACTAAGAGAAATGTTTATTGAATCAATTTTGGTGGTTTAGAGGCTAAATAAACCATATATGGTCACCCCGTGGGCGTTACACATAGAGTTTTCTATTTTGGCCAATGGGTTCCAAATTCCATGAACAAACTTGTACCTTACAACTATGTTTATAAATGAAATTCACCATAATACAAGTGTAATAGATGGAATCCAAAGAACCTATTAGGTGTTTGGTCCTCTTTTGTATGGAATTTCCCAAGTAAGAATATGTCATAATTCCCATGAAACCTTCTATTGACACATGAGCCTTTGAACTAAAATTTTGAATCCTTAATGAACTAAATGTGTTGGATATATTGAATTGTTTTTTATAGGGTGGACTATTATTGATGGTTTCCATTTATTAAGTTAATTGTATTAATCAAACTAAAGGTTAAAATGTAATTACATATAAAGGATGATGAGAACAAGACTTTTTATTATGTCTTCTTAAATGAATTAGTTGAAATGAATTGCATTTAATTGAATTTAATTTGACCAATGGGAAATGTGAGAGGTATTAACTCGTGTATTGAATTATATATATATATATATATATATATATATTTGAACTTTTGAATAAAAATTATTAAATTAAATACATAAGCAGTTATGATTTATGTATTAGGTTATAATTATGTCAATTCCTCTACAAAATATATGGGATATTTGAATGAAATGGATGGGAAGTAATTTCCCATGCTAGTTATAATTATAAAACACCTTTAATGTGACTAACTATTATGGTAATGGGTATTGATCCAATATATAAATTTTACTCCTATACATTAGGCTTTGAGCATGGTGTCTCACAATAATGATACTATGTGTGTGATGGGTTTTACACACGATGTTTAATGGTAAAGTGTTTCCAAGGTGACTAACCTTCCATCTAAAGGGTTTTAGCCAGACTACTCTCAATATTTATGGGTGTAGATAATATACCCAATTAGATGAGCTTTTATTCTTGTTAGATTTGTTATGGATGTCTGAATTACCCAACTGTGTAATCCAACACTAATATTACAAATATATGTCCATTAGGCATCCACACAAACATGGTTCATATTGGTGGATGATATCTAGATCTAATATATATATATATATTATTACTAATATATATATATATATATACTAAAATTATCATACAAACATTATATCCATGAGATGATGTATGTATTCCCTCCAAGTGTCCTATAGGAACCAGTGTGGGATGGTTATTTATATCATCAATGTTTACTTTTCTGCTTATATTCCTACACTTTTTAGTTATGATCACTACACAGATTACACGTATGAAATGTTGTTGGTGGAATACTAATGTTTTTATCTTAAACCCTAGAATGTGTGACTTTGGAATGTAATAATACGATAAATATTTAGGTATTGATAATAGAAAATCCAATTTTATAGCTTTTAACTGTTTACCTAGATGAAGAATTGGAGCAGAGGATCGGAAATATACATAAGATCCATATGGAGATACTTTTTCAATATTCGCTTTTGTACTATTCAATATAAAGAATGTATTTTCAGATTTTATTTCGTTATTACATCATTCCATGAATCCATGTATAAGACACTACAATAGAGAATTTTTTTAATTGACACATATTGATCAATTATCTATTTATTTTGATGATTATATATTTATTCTATATGATTGTATATGCTTATGTTATGGTTTATGTTTATCAATTGTATATTTTTGGATACTCTGAAAAGTTTCTATAGTATCCCTATTATACTACATTTACACAATTTATTATAGTCAGTAGTCTCCGGCATATGGGGAGGCATGTTTGTGGCCATGTGAACCATCATCTTGAGAAAGGGTTTAAGTGGATCCTGGGTCAGGATGTTACAAACTGGTATCATAGGTTTTTCATTTCTTACATTACTATTTGGTCACAAATTATTGGTGACTAGGAACACTAGGAACATTGTCATATGATTCTATTGCGTATCAGAAACCCTTGTTCGAGGTATATTCTGAGTAACCTAAAAAATATTTATTGTTCTATTGTTTCCATTTATTTTTGAAATGACATCACTATTGGGTGAAATTCTTGGATTCTAATTTTATTGAAATTGATGTTATTGAAAATTTTATTTCCATACTAGGACCAATGAAATGAGGGTGTATCTTTATACCATGCACAATTTATAGGAACACTAGGTGAAATATTACAAGATTTTTTTCCTGTAAAATTTAGATACAGCACCATTTTCCTATTAGGTATTGATTGTACCTTTATATTTAATGAATTTTTATCCCACATCATATATGGATTGGAAAACATAATTAAAACATAACCATCCCCACATATCCAAACAATATTTCATTAATATGTTAAACACTCACCTTATGTATTCAATTAAATTTTTTGAGTCATGGATCATCTGTCACATGAGATTAAATGTGTAATGGTGTTGGTTAAGTGGATGTTATATTTTGGATCATAAAGAGTATGGGCCCTTATGGATCAAAAATATTAATCCTGTAAATTAATCCAATTGAATATTTTTTAATATGTATAAATGTGAAAATTTTGAAAATTAATATTATTCACAATTTTAATCATACATCTTGTATATCTATCATAGATACATACAATCGAACCCGAACATTGTAGGGGTTGTGGGGGTCTATTATGATAATTTGGTCTACTGTACAATCTAGTCATGGATTTTTAAATAGGCAGAGAGGGCTAGCTATTTCTATTAGATGTATTTACAACTATCCAAGTTTGATAAATGAAATATTATTTGATTTATAATTCTTTTCTTAGGTGTTTTTTGGGATTACAATTTCATGATTCCACAATGTCCTCCTTCCACATGCCCAGAATGTGGTGACACTCGTGTTTCTGATGTGGAAGGCCATGATTCTCTAGTGATTACTACTATAGAGATACCTGAGTCTCCTTATTTTGTTCTACATATGGGAACTAATGAATATTTATGACTCTTTTTTCTTCATATATTGTTGTATATGAACTATGATGTTCATCCTTTATGGGGAATGGAAATGTTGACATGTGAGTTTCACCAGCATTAAACTCCCACATTCTCAAGGGATAGTGGACCACATGATTTAGATTCTTTGATTTAGGCTATGTTAACTATATTCAAGCACATATAATTTCTCTAAAGTGGAGGGTCATGCTAGTATCTTGTATGCTTCCCGATTATTCCAAGTGGTTGTGGTATGTTAACACCTTGGTAGAACAACATCGTGATATGATCTAGGATGAATTCCTAATGGTATTCTTCAACTACCCATTTCATCATAATCATACGTATGATAGATGAATATAATTCATTAGCCTACTATATGGGAGTAGGTCAGTTATGGAATACTCTACTCAATTCACAAAGATGCATTAATGCGCTCCCACTATAGCTACAAATGATGTTATAACCACTAGATGATTCTAGAATGGGTAGTTTTATTCCATCTAATAATAGGTAAATGTTTTCAGGTTGAAAAACATTTTATAAATTTTCAACCAGTCCCTAATTACCTAGTGGAGCATGATAGATTCTGAGGGTTAGAGTCCAGTAGGTTCCATACCTCTGGTTTCTAGTAGTTCTTCATCTATTCGAAAGATATGTTTCGATAATACACATAGATATAGAAGAGGTCCATATCCTCATGTTGATAGTTTACATTTGTGTCACCCATGTAGAAGAACGAGACACTTGTTTTCCTAGTGTCTACAGGATTCAGTCCTGTGAATCGACTGGGAAATGAGGGATCATCTCAACTGTTTCGAAAATCCCATACGAACAATGAATTGTGAGTGGGGATCTACACCAACACCTTAGTAATGAGAAGATCCATGAGGATTATGTCAGGATGAAATCTGTAACACCATCAATAGATTAGGATGAGATGGATGTTGAAGAAGAGTTATTCAGAATTTTTATTCTCTGCGCCAGCTAAGTGGGCTTGCTCATGGAGGTCAATAAATTACTCAGGGTCGTGCTATAGACCTGCTGCATGGTATTAAGCCTACAATGAAGAAGTACAGTTCCATATTATATATTTTTGTGAGGCAAAATTCTGGAAGCCTCTACTTTAGTTTCTACTTTATTTGGCATATGTGTGTCTCACTCTTTAATATCTGTGAATCTAATGGGAAATTTGGGCCACTAGATTAAAACAATTCATGACTTAGGTTGCTACAAACTATGATTGGTCTCCATTAAAAAGGAGTTCCCCATTATATTGATTTACCCTTGAGATATGGGGTTTCCTTTCCATATGTAATATATACATCATTAGCATGATGGAAGTTGACTTAACAATCAGGATTGATTGGTTAGTTTCATACAGAGACCAGATTGACTATTATAATTAGAGGGTGATGTTTACACCACCAATGGTATGTTATCACATTCATAATGGTGAATGTTTTGTTAGTGCAACACAAGAACTGCTCGATTAGTAGTGTCTTTGTAATGGGAATACTCAGATCTCTAGTATTTTCCAAGATGACCAGGGGTAACAAAACAATATAATTCCACCTTCACAATATTTTTTTATATAAGTGTTTCTTGATGACTTATGTAGTCTACATATGCTGTGAGAGGTAGAGTGTATTGTTGTGCTCGTCCTAGGAGTAGCACCATTGACCATTGCTCATAATTGTATTGAATCTAAGGATCTTCTGGAGCTCAATATGAAATTGTAGGATATAGAGGATAAGGGTTTTATATTCCCAAGTGAATACTCTTTGGGTTTACTAGACCTTTTTTGTAATAAGGAGAATGGTATCATTAGGCTCTGCAATGATTAGAATCATTTTCACCATCTAACAGAGAAGAAGCAGTATCTCCTTCCTAGAATAGATGACCCCTTTGATCATCTATATGGAGAAATAGTGCTATTAAAGAATGATTTGACATCAAACTATCATTAGTTTCATTTCAATAAATCAGATATAACTCACATAGTTTTTAGAAGAAGTTATGTTCTATAAGAGTACCTGGTTATAATGTTCGGACTCATGAGTGTACCTTTGTCTTTAAAGATATTATGAATCATATTTCCCACCCATAAATAGATTCATTTTTAGTTTTATTTTTTACTTATTTCTTGGTGAATTCATGCTCTAGAAACAACCATGAAACCCATCTTTAGATCATGATAAATACATTGAGAGAGAACTAGATCTAGGCTATGCTTAGTAAATGCCACATTTTGATCAACAAAGTCAACTTTTTGGGTCACATTATCTCATAGTCAAGAGTTTCAATAGACTGATTTAAACTGAGAGTTGTAGTTTCATAGTAGAATCCTATGAAATTTTTTAACCTTAGGAGTTTCTAGGGTCTAGTTAGGTATTACAAAGGCTTCATCAAAAATTACTCAAGACTTCCAGTTCAACTTATGATCATGAAAAGGCATGGTGAAAAATTACTATAGTCAAAATATTTTCAATTATACTTTCAGTAGTTAAAAGGTCGATTAAATTCATTATCGATGTTGATTTTTCAAAATCTAGGTAGGATCTATATAGTATAATTTCATGCATCAATATATAGTCTTGGAGCTATTGAAATATAGGAAGAGTGATTTTTCATGTACGAGACTCATTAGATGAAGTCCCATTATTTAAAATTACCCAATTAATTATATCGATCACATTCCTATAGTTCAAGCCTTACTCTGTTGGATACAATATTTACATGGTGAGTGTTTTTTGGTTTTCACAGTCCACAAAATCCTCAAACAAATTTTTACATAGGGGGACCATGATCTTAGGAAACACGGTCGAGTTATGTACCTGTAATGATTTGATTTAGATAATTCATATATTATTGAATAGGAAAATTATGTGGCTGATTATCTAAGATGGAATACATAGACAAAGTCTGTTCATGAATCTTGTGATTAATGGAATCTTATAGCCTTATTCTCAAAGATACAAATTGGTGTTTTGGGGACTATGACCAAACTATTCTCTTAGACATAACTATGACATATAATCAACTAGAAGGAGTGAGATATAGATATTTATCTAATCCCAAAGGCCTTTGCAAATGGGAAATCATTTTACAAGAAAATACATATTCCGGTTGGATCATGGACTGGGAAGATACTTTATAATTCAATGGGAGTGTATGGGTTCTATCATACATCAGAGAGGATATGATATGGGAACTTAACACCTCGACATGGCCAATTAAGCCTAGTGTCACCAAAATGTATCAAGATATACGACACTAGTATTTTTGGCCAGGTATGAAACATGATATTACTGGAATCATCTCAATGTTTTCCACCTATTAGTAGTTGAATGCAGAAGATTAGTGACTAGAAGTAATTCTTTAGCCATTATCTATTATTAAGTAGAAAATGGATCATTTTTCATGTATTTTGGGACTGTTCTACCTTGATCACCTAGAGGAAATAATATAGTGTTCATTGTCATTACTCATTTGATCATGGTCACACACTTCTTACCAATGTGTGATACCTTCTATGTTGATGAGATATGATGTATGTAAATCATAGAGGTTTCAAATATTAATGGATTTCATCAATGATTGGTTTTAAATAGATATTATCTTTTCACGTCCCATTTATGCAAGAGTTTGTAGAAGGACTTGGTTATGAATATAATTTTGATCACCACTTATCACTAATAGGCTAATTGATATACAGAGCATATTATTTAGGTAATAATGGAAATTATTTAGGGATGCATCCTTACCATTGGGGGTTCATAAGAGAAACACATTCTCCTCATTGAGTATTCCTATAATTATAGAATTTAAGGTAGCATTGAGATAGATACCTATAAATCTGTATATGGTTGGCTTTACTATTCACCTATATCCTAGAAAGAGGAAGGGGAAGAAGCTATGCTTAGACCATGTATCAACATATAGACCACAATGAAGGTACATTAGATTAGAAGGTACATATGGATATATTAGTCTATATAGAAATCATATGCCAACAGATGTAGGTGACGTCCAAGTTTGAGTTTTGAGACTGGGTTTTAATGCTAGTCTCCCTAAGGATGGGAATAGATGTTTTCAAAAGTAGTAAAATCTCTCATAGAGGTTTTTTGGACCCATTGATGTTGTGAGATGGATCAGTCCAATGGTTTAAAATTGGAAATTCCTCAATGATATCAGGTAATGTTTAATGTCATCCATGTAACATAGCTTCTCCTACCCTATCCAGACCTGACTCATGTCTTTCATCCTGATGATTTTGGGTTTTATACAGATGATTCTTTTGAGGAGTAACATGTTTATAATTTCAATCGAAGCACGAAAAAAATTTGAGGAAGGCCTATTACTCTAGTATGGGTACTATGTAAGCATGGTTGAGGACTAGATGAAACATTGGGGTGGGAACCTAATATAAATTCATAGTGGATGGAAATCATCACTAAAGATACTTCTTTACCCTCAAAAGGTCAACTTTGGGATGAATATTTTTAAGAAGGGGAGTTTGTAATAAACTTTCTTTTCATTGAAGGTATTGTATGATAGTTTTTATGTTTTTATACCTTAAAAAATAAAAATATTGATATTTAATCTTTTCATGGAGCCCATAGGTTCATATGGGGATCGTTAATAGCATGAATATCTGATATGGGAAAAACTGATTGGGTCACACAGTTTGTCTGTAACCATTGGACATAAGTAACATGACTCTGTAGCCAGTTTCATTCATGGGCTTTTCAATTAATTATGGTTTTTAACCAATTAGTCAAATTGTGTTCTTAACCATGTGGTTTCCCCCATTTATTATTGAACTAAAAATGGTTTTTAAACGGTTTATCCAAGCTATGTGGCCAAACAGTGTGACTTGACATTTTGGGTGAACAGTGCATTTCCCCCCACATAATCATTGTAGGACTATTTATTATTTCCCTTTTTCCCCTAGTGGATAAAAATGTTTCTTCCTCCTCATTTATGCTTTGAATATCCCAATATAGTCAATGAATAAATTCCTCCCTACGGTGTCTGTTCTTCGATCCACGGGAAGCATTGGATATATCTCGGTAATCTCCCAATGTCTCTCATTTATGATAAAATATAATTTTTCCATCCATTAAGTTATTTATGTACATGATCAGTAGCGCCATTATCATACCATTGATATATTTCATATATCATTTACAACATACTCTAAATCTGAGGATAATACTAAGTGAGTATTCATCTATGGCCTTGAGGTAGGTGGTCCTATAATTTTCCCAATGGGTTTTGGTTGTTTCATATAAATGTTTTCATTCTATATGCCAAAAATTTCCATGAATCTCCTTTAAATTGATCCGATCATGTATAATTTACCCTTTCAACTGGATACAAATTTATTAATTCATGTTTGGTGGATTATAGGTTAGACGTACCTTATATGGTAAACTCGTGGGTGTTCCACATGGAATTCTCCATTTTTTCTAATGGGATATAAATTCCGAGAACAAACTTGTTCTTTTTAGATTAGTTTTTAACTATTTTTACATTGATACATTTGTGATAAATTAAACTAAAATCACCACTAATGTTTTTGGTTCTCTTCTAGATGTAATTTTCCATGTTGTAATATGTAATGTTTCCGATGAAAATGTTCCATGACACTTTTTCTATTGAAATGAAATTTACATGCCTTAATGAACTAAATGGGTAAGATATGTTAAATGTATAAGTTTTTATAGGATGGACTACTATAGATGGTTACACTTTTAAAAATTAGTTAAATTAATTAAATGAAATAGTTTAACTTGAATTACAAAAAATGGATGGTGAGAACATTCCTATTTATTATATGTTATTAAATTAATATGTTGAATTGAACTTCCTTTAATGGAATTAAATTTCATTAATATGATGCATGAGAGGTATTTACACATGTAATGAATTATATATTTATATGATTTTTCCATTTAGAATGTTTAAATGAAATAAATAAGAGTTTAGTCCTTGTGTATTATGTGATAAGGATAATTATTCCACATCAATGATTATGGGTTTTATGAAAGAAATGGATGGGAGGTAATGCCCAAAATTTTTATAATTATAATACACATTTATAGAGGCTATGTGTGATTGAAAGGGGTGTTGATCCAGGAGGTAAGTCACAATCCCTTACATAAGGTGTTAATCATGGTGTCTCACACTAGAGATACTACATGGGTGATGGGATTTATTCCCCACGATCCAGGGTACAATGTTTAAATGGAAGCCCACTCACCATCAAGAGTGTTGTTGAGTTGTGTATATCACTCATCATGGGATGTTGGTAATGTAACATTTTTCATCAGATTTTAGGATCATTAGAATAGTTAGAGATGTCTGAGTTATTCCCCAATCAATTCCAGCTCTACTATTCTTGGTATTTGGCCATTAGGCGTCCACATGCACTAGGTTCATATAGATGCATTATAGAACCTATATATACATATATATTATAAAAAATTATATTTTTAACATTGCATGATCATAAATTCATTAAATCTATGAGCTAATGAAGGTTGACCTTCAAGGTGTCCTATAGGAACATTAACAGGCTTGTATTTTATTTTAACTCTTTTGTGTTTTTTCTTATACATGCACACTATTTTGTAATAATCACAAATAATATCACAAATATACACCACATGTGGTGTAATAAAATGTTTTTTATCTCAAATACTACTTGGTCAACCTTTGGTACCAAATAAGACTATCTCTCAGTAGGTATTGATAAGGGGAATGGTCTTCCATTCGGTTGTTGACTTGATTACCAAGTTGGAGATTAGGAGTATAGGATCGAGCATATGATCAATATTCTTGATCAGATTTTTTCATTTTTTAAACTTTAAAATTTTAATGAAATCATGGATTTTAACATTTCCTTTCAGTATTATACCATTCCATGAATCTATGTATCAGACACATCCGAATAAGATTATGTATTGTTATCTTTTGATCAGTTATCTATTTCATCCAGTAATTTTTTATTATTTTGACTGATTTTAAATATTTATTATACTATGTATGATCATCTATAGTATATGTTTTTCTAATATAAATTGAGGGTATATTACCCCCATTGTAAATCCCTTACACCCTCGCTGCTAGTTGGAAGCCCCTAGTGTATGGGGAGGCACACTTGAGGCAATGTGACCCACCAAATTAAGACATGGGTTAAGTTGATCTCAGGTCACGACATTACAGCTATGGAGTGGGAAGAGTTTAAGGGAAAATATTCATAAAATATTCCCACCATTTAATTCTATCGAAAATGGATAAGGGATTCATAGAGATAATGTTTATAGAAAACGAATCATTGGGTAGCTATGAGATGAACATTACAGGACATTATTGATAGACATCTATCATATCATTAATCCTAATAGAAAGGATAATAGATTCATCAGTGGGATAAGACTATATAAATGTAAGGATATATACAATCAAGAATATGACATCAGTAATGAGATTTTTTGGAGTGCTACGATGGTTTAATTGGAATTTAGGGAGAGATAGTGCTCCCATTTATCAAATCAATAAAGAATAAATGAATCCATGATCTGGGCAGAACATTAATCATAGAAGTGGAGGAAGGTAAGTGAAGCATCACACATGCAACAAATGTGAGAAGATTCATTTGATAAAATTATTTTTAGGAGAATTAAATATTAAACGTGTGGAAAATATGTACATATTACTCAGTAATATTGTAGCGAGGGGAAGCCTCAACTTCTCAACCCTAATGAGAAAGGGAAGATGGTGCATGACTGTCCTGATGTCCAATGATTCTTGTGTGGACACCTTGTTAACTTTCGGAATCACTTTCCAAATCCTATGTTAATGGAGGGGAATCAACATCGACCTCATCATAGGCTAAGGGATCATGTTTTAGTGTTTTTCTATCAAAACAGCTGATCTTTATGCTCTAAATGATGTTGTATCATGTACATTAATTATTATATCAATTCTAGAAAATACAATTATTTCTTTAGGTTCTACACATTCCTTTATCTCTTATTTGTTTTCTATGAATAAAAAATAAATCCTTGAACATATTAAAGAAATGTAATTAGACAATACTTTTGGAGTTATTATCAAAGAATTAACATTGTATAGGAACTCTAGTATTTACATAGGCAATCACAATCTCATTGGAAATCTATTAGCCATTTCCATTGTAGAATTTGAGATTAAACTAGTGATGAACTATCTCTGAAAGTATAATACTAATATCAACAACAGAAGAAAGGAAATCAATTTAGACTTGAATGGAAAACCTATAGTTGTTTTTAATGTAGAGATATCTTGAAGTGATAATTTTCTAGAAGAACCTCCCATAGCCTACTTTATGGAACCGATCGATGAATATGGACAAGGAAATAAAGTTATATGAACATAAAATTTCCCCATTGATCAAGAATACATTGATATATTTGAAAAATAGTTACCTATACTAAACCTATGAATAGAGGTAAAGTTATCCACAGAACTCATTCCTAGATCCATGCCGATAGAAAAGGCCCAATATAGAATGGATAATGTTAAACTATGGGAATTAAAGAAAAAACTCCAATATACAATGGATAATTGGTTTGAATGAAAATGTGTGAATTATTATGGATCACATGTTCTATTTTTAAAGAAGAAGGATAAATCAATTTGGTTATTCCTTGAATATAGAGAACATAATGGGATCACGTTGAAGAAAAATTCCCCTCTTCTTATGATTGATGATTTATTTGACAAGATTTGTGGGGATCAATTATTCTCCAGGAATGATAGTTTATCTAGTTATCATCAATTGAGGGTGATGAAAGAAGACATTCCCAAAAATTAATTCTTATCAATATATGGGCATTATAAATTGTTTTTTATGAACATTTCCTTGACTAGCGCTACATCTATTATAACAGATTTTTGGAAAATATTTTTTAAGGAATACCTTGATAAAAATTTCATAGTTTTTATTGATGATGTTATTATATATTAAACAATTTCAAGTGTCATGGGGATATTATAAGGGTTATATTTCAATATCTAGGGAATCATAGTCTGTAACACTCCATGATTTCATAGTATGCTATTTCTTCAATGTAATTCAATAACATGCACTACACGCAACACCGAGTTCAAGCGCACCACGACTTACCAAACTAGCCGTTCAAAAGTTGTTATGAATAGTATTAACAAATATTTGAACTATATATAATCCTTATAATTTTGGAATCCATATTATGAGTTTCTTAGACATAATGTAAGAACTAATTCATTTTTTAGATAAAAGAAGTATTTAAAAAAATGCACTTTTACTGCCTTTTAATGGTGACCCATTTTTAAAACTGTTATTTGAAAATTTTATATATTAAATTTGAAAAAATAAACATATTCTTAGAATCGGGACATAAGAATTTAGTTTCAATAAATTTTTGGTGTTTTTCTGATAACTTTCTTATTTGGGTGAATAATGAAAAATAATATATTTTAATTGAAAACAACTTTTTAAATCAAAATAATTTATATTGTTAAATTATAAATTTTAATCGTTTGTAAGTGTAGATAGATTATATTTTTACCATTTAATCCAATTACGTTCATTGTATGTAATTTCCAATTGAGATTGGATATAAACAAGTGCCAATATATTGATAGTAATTATTTATTACAAATACGACTTTTGGTTTTGACAACAAGAAATAATTTTAAATTAATAAATGCCACTTATATGTTTTGAATTTGGTAAAATATCCTTCATTTCAGAATTCATAATATCAAAATTAGCTTAGGGTGAATTTTTGGTATTTTTCTGAAAACATTCAATTTTCGATGAATAGTGAAAAATACAGAGTTATTGTTTAAAACTGACTTTTTATTTAAATAATTATTTATTTTATTTAAATTTATTTTAGATCACAATATATACATAATACTGAAATACATTAAACATAATTCATTGTTATCATTTTTTAATAATATTATATATATAAAATTGTATTGATCTTTTCACCGTTTTTTACCCACCTCCTAGGAAAATTTGAAAATTCTCATAAAACATAATTTTACTGCTTCGTTGAGTTAAATTTCAAAAATCCGAGAGGCATAGTTGATTTCAATAAGAAAAATGTGGTTCCATAAGATAAAAATAATTTGTGGTGAATTGTATCTTTTTACTTTTATTTAACACAGTTAAAAGTAAAAAAGGATAATTAAGGGTAAAAATGATATTAATATTACCCTATAAAATTTCCTAATTCTATTGGATAAGTGTAATTAGACCATAAACAACCTTTGGATTAAAATATGATCCTTTAGGTCCACATGTATTTGATTAGGACATTTATTATTTAATTAAAAGAAAAGTTAAGAGTTAAAAATATCAATGATTACTAACTAAAATATTATTAATATAAGGTTATACATAATATAAATTGGACAATAAATATTCATTAGAAAGATAAAAATATTTCCTACATAATTTTATTTTATATATAATTTTTAGTCATTAAATAATCAAATTTATTTATTACATAATGATGATGTTGTAATTACCGTATAAATGAAATATTAAAATAGTAAACATTATAAATATCTTAATAAATTTAAATTGAGACTTTTTATAAATTAAACTAATTTTATAGGTTATTAAGACATGTTAGGTTTTGTTAGATCAATTTATTTTGATTTAATCATACTGTTATGATTTTAACAAATAAACAAATACCAAATAGTGTCAAAATTGGCATAAATTAGTTTTTAAAATGAATATTATATTATTAATTGATATAATAGTCCTAAAAATTTAAGGTTCTTCCAAAAGACTTATATAATAATATGTATGACATTAAAGAACCAGTTGGGGTTCTGTTGGCATTTTATAGTATGTTTATTAACCATATAATATAAAAATAAAAAGAGACATGGTAAATGTCAAACTATTTAACTAAAAGTTAAATATAAATGTTATGGTTAATATGTTGACCTAAACCTGTCTAAAAACATTTGGTTGAGTGTTTTTCGACCCATAAGCACCTTATACTTTAAATAATTCATTTTTAAGCCATTAGAAACCGAAATTTAATTTATTATAAAATAGTATTTTATGTTTTTCTTAAGGTTCCCCTCAACCCTGTTATTAAATGGCACTTCCCATTCTCTAAAATTCACACCTCCAAAGCCATTTGGATTTGGAAAACCTGACCCAAATATCCTCCCAACATTCTCACCTTCATCGTAGAGGCCTTAATTTGGACATAAAGCCATCCTATGGAGCCTTTTTGATCAAATCAAAAGGAAGAACCTGAAGAAGAGGAAATGATTTCACCACCCTCTTTCAAGATCTCTTATTCTCCCACTTACTATTTCTATGTTGTTTCAATTATAAAATAAAAAATCCAGTATCTTATATATACCATGATGTTATTATAAATATGGCACAACTATATTCATTATTCTATCCTTCTTATAAATGATAATTTCACCATGCATGCATACGTACGGCTTACCTTCTTCACGCCATGGTGTAATTTGTTATTCCACACTATGTTATTTGGATGGATATAATGATGAGTAATATGTCTATAAATAATTAAAATAACATTCTAATTTCATTGTAAAATAAATATACCATCCAATTCCACACCTTTAAGGAAATAATATTGTCGCTCGTGCGAACGTACGGATTACCGTCTCGATGATGCGATTGGATTCATTTCCACGTTCACCATTCATCGACGATTATAAAAATATATATTACTAATAAGTATGTAATATATGAAATAATAATGCAATTAGATATATATATATATATTTATATATATATATATTTAATTACATATATCTTATTCACTTAGTTCTGTTCAATACGATATGAAAACAGAAACAACGTTTATGCGTACGTACGAACTACGATCTCCTTAATTGGTGTTTTTCATTTCATATATATATGAATATTATACATATTTATATTCTAAATATATATTATATATAAATCATGTTTTATATTATGAAATTATTTAAATCTTTATCTAAGTCATACAAACATGAGTAACAAGTTAAACCAAGTATGATAAAGAAAGAGATTATTACCCGAAATGTTAATCTAACATGGAAATTATTATTAAATGGGTAGTATAAAGTAATAAATGAATCATGTATGATATAATAAATATTAATAAGGTTCTGTTATAATTTCATAACATACTATGATCATTATAAAGGAGGTTAAACATACCCTCGACTAATGGAATTTGCAAGGTAAGGGTTAATTCAACAATCTCATTACTATCCGAGATTGTTTTTGTGTAAGTATTTACTTGGAAATTTTTATCATTTCTGTCCATTTCTCATAAAAATGATTTCAAAATGATTATTTTAAGGATTTTTGAAAGTTACCCTTTATCAGTATCAAAATTTTAAATGTTTTAAAGATTTATTTTTCTAAATCATTTTAATTAATGTCCATGTTTTCCAAATGATTTTAAGGATTTATTTATTTAGACATGAATATTTTGAAATGATAATTATTTTAAAAATTTTCAAATTGGAATGAGACACTTTGATTCAAAAATTTCTTTTAAATTACTTCCTTTATAAATGTGTGATTTTTAAATGATTTTACAAAAAGGAAACTTCTCTCAAAATGTTTTACTCGTCATTTTAAACTATGTCGGCATCTGTTACAAGATATTATTTTTGATTGTGGTTGATTTATTATAATAAAATATTCCATAATGTATTGAATGATTTATGATATTTTTTATTGGGGATGTTCTATTTTTATACCATTCATGGTTTATGGTTAATGTAATTACATTTCATATGATAGTTTTAATACAAATGTTTATGTTATGATTCAACATTTTCATATGAGGAATGCAGTGGACTTAGTAAGTGAAGGGTAGAGCCCACTATAGGTTCTCAATGCATTGGTAGGTCTCATGAGACCAACTATTGTCTTGGCTCAGGGCCTTGACATAAATTTTATTTGTAGTCTTTGCACAAGGCCTTGACTATTTGGTAATGATGTCCGGCATTAGGCATTCACTCCTTATGAAATTAGTTATTACATGTGACTATTTTACTTGTAGAATATCCATGTGCTTATTTATATGGTAATGTTGGATTTATTTTTTCCATATTATGATCAAATTTATGTTTAAAAGGGCTGTTTTTTTTCACACATCTTGACTTAAATGTTTATAGCTTCCACTAGATTATTTACCCTTACTGGGCATATGAGATTACCCCTATCTTATGTTTTATTATCCCAGGATTCCATGATGTATATTACGATTGATATGAATGGTTAAGATAATGGGAATAATGGTGTTCCAAAAGAACTATCTATGATGTGTTTTATGTTTGAAATTGTAATGTAAAGATAATGTATGTAATCTATTTTCCAAGACTACTAAACTAATCGGTCCTTTGGGACATGATTCCTTGTAATATTTCCAATGTATTAAAATTATGCACCGGCTCTGGGTAACTATGGTAGGGGAATTAAATTTGGTATCATAGGATGTTTAGAAATATCATTGGAAACTAGATTTAGATAAACTCTGATTAGAGCACATTACCCTATGATAAACTTTTATGTTTAGTCTATAAGAACTTCCTAGAATTTTGCTAATGTAGAGATTTTGTGAGTTTTCCATGAAAATACATTCATGTATGGATTCAGGCTGGTTGAGGCAACTTTGGCACAAATGTACCTAGGGGTAAAACCCAAAAACACCACTTTGAGATAGACTCGAGTGGGAACCGGTGCATGAAAAAGGGCATTGATGCACTCTTGGTTACAACACTCCCAAGGGATATGCTTAGGATAATTCTCATTTTCCTTAAAATCATTATGACGGATTTATGAGTATATACCTTCACAAAAAAAAACATTAATGGATTATATCCATAAACTATTCAATTTATGTTAGGTATTTTACAAGTTTGTAATTATTTATTACAATCCATAAACTTACCTAGTGTATGCCATTATGTAGAAATTGCACCCTGTAGAAGGAATGCGAACACCAGAAATACGTATGATCCATAGAGTAAAAACGATCATATCTTTCACGGTATTAAGACAAAATTCAGAAGGGAATAGACTCCCATGTATTCTCAACATATGAAGAAATAGTATCATGTGTTAATAATATAATTAAAGTATTTTATGATTCCTATGGATTTGAAGGGAAGTAAGAGAAGAAAAGGTTGTAAGAGATAAATATGGATAAATGGAAGAGGGAAATGAATGATTTTTTTCATATATGATAACTGTAGAAAAAATCACGTTGGTAAATGCTTGAAAGGAATGGGAGTTTGTTAATAGTGTGGAGAAAAAGGACACAAAGTATATTATTTCAAGGGTAAGAAAAAGCTTTTAAATGTACAATTCTTCATATGAAAGGAGTTGAGACACTACACTAATCAATGTCCAAATCATTAGAGTATACCCCAAATGATGGTATTGGATAAGAAACTTGTTATGATACTACCAAAGATAAAGAGGAATGATTAAGAGTTCTTATGTTGTTATTAATGTATTGTGTCATTTGAGTGTTTTATCAACAATGTACTGGTTATATGAATAATGGAAATAAATAAGGATTGTACTATAGTACTATTTCATTTGGAATTTGAGATGATATGGTCTTGATACTAAGGTAGTAATTTTCGAATAAGATATAGTAGATTTGGATAAATTATATTGGATATTTTAGACTATCATAGAAGTTATTAATGGTGGTTTTATTACATGATTGTTGGAATATTCAAAAATTTTGGATATAAGGAATATATCCAGTATTATATAATGGATAAGGGAGAATGAATATAATCAATAATGTTTAATGGTAATTCAGGGTGTTACCATGTATTAAAATAACACATTAAGAAGGTGTTCACATGTTATGACATGGAAAAAAGGATCTTCATTGTGTTTAACTTCCTTATAAATTTTGGACTATGAGTTTGGATAGAAGTATTTTAGATATGTCTGAAGGTTGGAATAGATTAAGTTTGAAAATGGATATTCTTTTAAAGGTTATTTTTGGATTGTTATAAAAATGAAAACACCCAGACTGTGTGAAAATCTTCTGCATTGGAAAAAGAAGTGGGAATCGAACCCACACCATAGTGCGATTGGATTTATCGCCTACCACTGGACTACATGAAGTCCCTGGATGGTATAATTTATTTTTTTAAAGGGTCTGATAGGTGAATTATAAATTCATTATTTTTGGAACCCTATATGATTAGGATAAATAAAATATATTTTTGAAATATTTTGGAGTTAAAGATGAGTTTGTGGTTGGAATTAGTTATAGGATGTAACTCAAATTTTCAAGTATATACATATATATATATTCCCTCTTATTAAGACTAAATTTTTTTAACCCAATTTTTGATATGAGTTATCCACAAAGGTATTTTCTATTCTCAACAATTTATTTTGGAAAATAAATTTCAAATTGAGAGGACACAATTTCTTGAATTAGGGAAGAACGTAACACTCCTCGATTTCATAGTATGCTTTTTCTTCAAAGTAATTCAATAACTTGCACTATACGCAACACCGAGTTCAAGCGCACCACCACTTACCAAACTTGCCATTCAAAAGCAGTTATGAATAGTATTAACTAAATTATGAACTATATATAATCCTTATAATTTTTTAATCCATATTATGAGTTTCATAGACATAATGTAAGAACTAATTCATTTTTTTCAGATAAAAGAAGTATTTATAAAAAAATGCACCTTTACCACCTTTTAATGGTGAACCCTTTTTAAATTCAATATTTGAAACTTTTATATATTAAAAATAAAAAAATAAACTTCTTCTTCGAATCAGGACATAAGAATTTAGTTTCAATATTTTTTTGGTGTTTTTATGATAACCTTCATATTTGGGTGAATAGGGAAAAATACTATATTTTAACTGAAAACAACTTTTTTAATCAAAATAGTTTATATTGTTAAATTATATATTTTAATTATTTCAATGTATAAATAGATTATATTTTTACCATTTAATCCAATGCTTGTCGTTGTATGTAATTTCACTTTATGATTGGACATAAACAAGTGTCAATCTTTTGATAGTTATTGTTTCTTAAAAATATGCCTTTTGGTTTTGAAAATGGGAATTAATTTTAAATTCATAAATGAAACTTCTATTTTTTTTAATTTAGTAAAATAGACTTCATTTTTTAAATCTTAATTTCAATATTAGCTTAGGTTAATGTTTTGGTATTTTTCTGAAAACATTACATTTTTTATCAATAGTGAAAAACACTATGTTATTGTTTAAAACTGAATTTTTATTTAAATAATTATTTATTTTATTTAAATTTATTTTAGTTCAAAATAAATACATAATACATATATATGTTCAACATAATTAATAGGATTCATTTTGTAATAATATCAGATATATAAAATTTTATTGAACATTTCACCGTCTTTTACCCCCCTCCTAGGGGAATTTAAAAATTTTCATAAAACATAATTTTACGACTTATGTGAGTGGAATTTATAAAAACAGCGAGACCTGGTTGATGTAAGTAAGAAAAATGTGGTTAAATATGATAAAAATAATTTTTGGTGACTTGTAACTTTTTACTTTTATTTACCACGGTTAAAAGTAAAAAAGTTAATTAAGGGTAAAAATGATATTAATCTTACCCTAAAACATGTACTAATTCAATTATATAAGTGTAATTAGACAAAAAAAACTTCTGGAATAAAATATGATCATTTAGGTCCACTTGGATTAGATTAGGATATTTATTATTTAATTCAAAGAAGAGTTAAAAGAGGTAAAATAAAATTTTAATAAATAGAATTTTTTTAATATAGGGTTATACATAAGATAAATTTGACTATAAATATTCATTATAAAGATAAAAAGTCTTATAAATAATTGTATTTTATTTTTTATTTTTTATACATTAAATAATCAAATTTACTTATGACACAATGACGATGGAGTAATTACAGTATAAATGAATGATCAAAATAATGATCATTATAAATATCCAAATAAATGTAATTCGAGACTTTTTATAAATTCCATTAATTATCTAGGTTATTATGACATGTTAGGGTTGGTTAGATCAATTTTTTTGAAGGAATCATACGCTTAGGATTTTAACAAAAAAATATCAAATAGTGTCAAAATTTTCATAAAGTAGTTTTTAAAACAAATATTATATTATTAATTGATATAATAGTCCTAAAAATATAACGTTCTTCCAAAATACTTATATAATAATATATATTACATTAATGAACCAATTTGGGTTCTATTGGAAATTTATAGTAAGTTTATTAACCATATAATATAATAATACAAAGAGACATGGTAAATCCCAAACTAATTAAGTAAGAGTTAAATGTAAAAGTTAAGGTTAATATGGTGAGACAAACCTATATAAAACCTATTGGTTGAGTTTTTTTTGACCCATCCCGACCTTATCATTTAAATAATTCATTTTGAGCCATTATAAACCAAAAATAAATTTATTATAAAATACTATTTTATGTTTTTCCTAAGGTGCCCCTCACCCCTCTTATAAAAGGGCACTTCACCTTCTCTCAAATTCACACCTCCAAAGCCATTTGGCTTGTCCAACCCCAACCAAAATATCCTCCCAACTATCCTACATTCATCATATAGGCCTTCCATTGGTCATAAAGCCAACTTATTTAGCCCTTTTGATCAAATCAAATTGAAGAATCCGAAGAAGTTGTTATGATTTCACCACACTCATTCAAGTTCTCTTATTATTCAACTTACTCTTTCTTTGTTGTTTAAATTCTAAAATGATAACTCCAGTATATTCTATATAGGTTGATTTTATTATAAATATGGACCATCTATATTCATTATTCTATCAATCTTATGAATGATAATGTCACAATTTGTGCGTATGTACGTCTTGTCGTCTCCACGCCGTGGTGTAATTTGTTATTCAACACTAAAATATTTGGATGGATATGATGATGTGTAATATGTATATAAATAATGAAAATAACTTGATAATGTCTCTGTAAAATTAATATACCATCCAATTCCACACCTTTAAGGGAATGATATTGTCGCTCGTGCGTACGTAAAGATTACCCTCTCCACGATGCGATGAGATTCATTTCCATGTTCACCATTCATCAACGATTTTAAAAATATACATTACTAATACGTATGTAATATATGAAATAACAATTCTTCTAAAGAGATAGATATATATATATATATATGTACATACATATATATTATTCACATTGTTCCGTTCAATACGATATGGAAAAGGAAACAACGTTTATGAATATGTACGGACAACCGTCTCCATAAATGGTGTTTTTCATTTGAAATATATGTCTCCTATACATATGTATATTCTAAATATATATGAAATATAAATCATGTTTTATATTCTGGATGTATTTAAATATTGATCTAAGTGATACAATCAAGAGTAACAAGTTAAAACACGTACGATAAAGAAATTAATTATTAACCGAAATGTTAATTTAACATGGAAATTATTATTAAATCGGTAGTATAAAGTAATAAATGAATCATGTATGATATCATAAATATTAATATGGTTCTCTTATAATTTAATAACATAATACAATCTCCTTACAAGAGGTTAAATGTTCCCTTGACTAAAGGAAAGCACAAGGTGAGGGTTAATTCTCCAATCTCATTATTATCCGAGATTATTAATGTATCAGTATTTACTGGTACATTTTTATCATACATGTCCATTTTTCATTAAAATTATTTCAAAATGAATATTTTAAGGATTTTTGAAAGGTAATAATTATCGAGATCATATTTTTAAATGTTTTAATGATATAACTTTTTAAATATTTTTAATTAATGTCCATGTTTTCAAAATGATTTTAAGGATTTATTTATATGAACATGAATGTTTTGAAATGATAATTATTTTCAAATGTTTCAAAGTAGTATGGGACATATTGATTCAAAAATATCTTTTAAATTACTTCCTTTATAAATTTGTGACTTTTAAATGATTTTACAAAAAAATATTTCTCTCAAAAAGTTTTACTCATCATTTTCATCTATGTCAGCATTCGTTACTGGATATTACTTCTAATTGAGGTTGATTTATTATAATACAATAATCCATAATGTATTGAATTATTTATGATATTTTTGACTATGTATGTTTTATTTTTATACCTTTCATGGTTTATGGTTAATGAAATAAAATTTCGTATGGTACTTTTAATACTAATGTTTATGTTATGTTTCCACATTTTCATATGAGTAATGTAGTGGACTTAGTAAGGGATGGGTGGTGACCACTATAGCTCCTCGATGCATCAGTAGGTCTCATGATACAAACCAGTTTCCTGGAACAAGGCCTTGAAAAAAAAATTATTTGTAGTCTTGGTACAAGTCCTTGACTATTTGGTAATGATGTCCGGCGTTAGGCATTCCCTCGTTATGAAATTAATTATTACATGTGACCATTCAAATAGTAGAATTTCCATGTTCATGTTTATATGATAATGTTTGATTTATTTTTTCTATTTAATTTTCATGTTTATGTTTAAAAATGCTGTTGTTTTTATCAAATATATATCCTTAAATGTTTACAGCTTCTTCTAAATTATTTACCCATACTGGGCATCTGAGCTCACCCCTTTCTTATATTTTATTTTCCCAAGATTCCAAGAAGTGTATTATGATTGATATTCAGGGTTAATCTAAAGGTAATAATTGTGTTACCAATGAACTATATATGTTGTTTTTTATGTTTGAAATTGTAAAGTAAAGTCAATGTATGCAATATATTTTCCAAGCCTTATAAGATAATCAGTATTTCAGGACATTATTCCTTGTAATCATGCCAATGTAGTAAAATAATTCACTGGCTCTAGGTAATTGGGGTCACGACATTACATAAGAAATTTTTATAGTTTGGAAAAAGATAATTTTGGATACCAAAATTTTCTTTACTGGGGAACATTGTAACCAAAGACATAATCTCAGAAGACCATACAAAGACAAAGGTTGTGGATGAGTTTTCTCATCCTACAACTGTAACATAGAATCATATTATCCATGGTTTAGTAGGATATTATATTTTGTTTTTTGGAAAATATTTCAAGAATTTTAATCCAGTAACTATGTTAACTAAAAACGGGGCCATGTTAATCTTGAAAACATATTGTGAAGAATGTATCCAAATTTTAAATAATAGATTGGTTAATTCACCAATGTTAACTCTACCCCCAATCAGAGTAGGATTATCTATTATTAGAAATTAATCTCTTAAATGGATTGGGTGATTTATATTGTAAAATAGAAACGTGATTTATTATGAATATAGAGAGACAAATCCTCCTGAGAAAAATAATCATATTCATGACGTAGAGCTAGATATACATACGTTTTCAATGAGGATATGATGGAACAATGTTTATGTTTAGAAATGTGATAAATAAATATACCACAAATGTTTGATGTATAATTTGAGGAAAAATTAATTGAAAATGAGATATAGGAGATGATTGTAACTTTATAAAGACTATGACTATTCCACTCAATATAACCCTAGAAGATAGAACAACTTCATTGATAAATTAATTATTAAAGGCCTTGTTGTTATAGAAATGATGTGGATTTGAGTATATCTTTTTATCAATGAAATAGTAAAAGATGAGACGAGAATCGTATGGGAAGGAACATCATCAACCCTATCTGAATAGATATCTCACCATAATTACTAAAGAATATAATGAAATCTCAGATTGAAGATCCCTAGTTTCAAAAGAAGATAAGGAATGAGAAAAAATGGATGTTTTCTGATATTAATATTGATGAAGAAGGTGTAGTAAAATTTCAAAAAAAAAATACGTGTTCTGTATATTCTAGAATTAAAGAAAGAGGTGACAGATGAAGCACATAGCTCTATTATCTCTATACATCTTGGATCTATCAAAATTTATGGGGACCTACATGGTAATTATTAGTGGGATAATATGAAAAGGGATATTTAAAACTACACTAAAAGGTTCTTTTTGTGTCAACAAGTGAAATAAGAGAGAAATCTTCTTAATGGGGTTTTACAAACACTACCCATATCAGAATGGTAGTGGGATAATATCACTATGGACTTTGTGAATGGTCCCTGAAGAACATCCAATGGAAATAATGTGATATACATTATAGTGGATTTCCTCACTAGGACATCACATTTTATCATTATGCAATAATATTTCTCTATCAACCATCTTTACAAGAGTAACATAATGGAAGTTGTGATTTTTCATTGTGTACCAATTTCCATCATATTTGTTCATGATCAATGGTTAACATTAATATTATGGAGAGGTAATCCACATGATATGAATAGTGAATTGAATATTAGTATGTCCAATGACCCTTAAAATACTATCTAATATAAATGGTATATTCAGAAAATCTTGGACTTGACAAGAATGTGATTAATGGAATTTAAAGGTAGATGAGATCAAGACCTCCCAGTAGTAGAGTTATCATACAACAACAACTTCCATTCCAGTTTTCAAATGGAAGTCGTTGATGATCTACATGGGAATGGATGTAGAACGTCTACATGTTGGGATGAATTTGGTGATAGAAAGGTTCATTGGCCTAATCATGTATAAGAAATCAAAATATTTTCATTCCATCCTATAACACATTAAGGATACCCAGATTCAGTTGAATATAAATGTTTTACATCATCCACGGGACATGTTATTTTATGTTGGTGAAAAAATTTTGGTTTTCAATTTCACCTTGTAAGAGTCTAATGTGGTTTGGGAGGAAAGGGAAGCTTAGTCGCATGTACATTGGCCCCTATGAAATCCTTGATCACATAAGAGTGGTTTGTTAATAGAATTCACTTACAAAAATTATTTCTCATGTTCATGATGTATTCCATGTCTCTGTCATGAGGAAGTAGATACATGACACATCAAATGTACCGAATCTAGAGGAGGTGTAATTGGAACATGAACGCTATTATTGGGAGAAGTCAGTGGAAATATTGGATCATAGATACAAGGTTCTACGGAAGAAGATAACCAACCTCGTCAATGTTTTCTAATGGAATCATAAATATGAAGAAGTGATTTGGGAATAAGAGGAGTGAATAAGAAAGATTTACCCCATCCTTTTCTCGTCTAATATAATGAGTAGAAATTTCAGGGATGAAAATTTTTTGTGGGAAGAATGTAACAACCCAAAATTTTTAAATGATAATTGTTTCCAAAGAAATGGTATCTTATATTGTATTATACACAAAAAAATAAATCACTATAATAATGATTTCAATATATAGGTAAATGAGACTATCTGGATTAGACTGTCATTTTACCATTTTTTAATTATAACCATTGGTCAATATGACCATAAGAACCTATACTCAGTTTAATAATTCTTATGTTATAATTTGAATATATAATTGATAAAAAGTAAATAATTAAGAAAGGAGAAATGACGATCTCATCATTTATATTTATGTCATATAAATACATTTTTTCTAAGCATGGGAGGGAGTTTGAATCACTGGGGGTAAATCGTGACAATGAACAAACCAAGATTCTCCAAGTAAATCTAGAATGAAATCACATACAGGAGAAGTTCAAGTTAGTTGAAATTTCCACTTGGGTGATGTTAGAGAAGTCACCCCATTAATATATCACCATCTCACATGTTACCCTTAAGTCATATGAATGTGATATTAGGGGTTATGTGTTGAGGACCTAGTTACTTATAGTATAATTATATGGTATAAATTAAATTTTGAATCAAACAATTCTAATTTATGAATAGTGGTTCGGGATAATGTTTTCAAAGAAATTGATTAATTAAATTTTTGGATAGAAATTGTACTCTTTATAAAATTTATAAATATTTATAATAAATAAATATAATATGAAAAATACATATTTAAATTATATGTTATATTAGAAACAATCTTATTTAAATATATATAATAGAATAAATTTTTATTAACTGTTAAAAATATTACTATGCATTTTCAATACGCAATTGTTTCTAACAAATAAGGGGTTTTTATTTAAAATATATAACTATCATATTTATATAATGATTTTTTGATAAGATAAATATTATTTTTTGTATTTTTTCCCAAAATATTGTTAGGGTGAATTTATGAGAATTCATTAAAATAAATAATTTCTTTTTGAATAGTAAGAATAAAATTTGGAGTTTTTGAGTATGTTTAATGAATTCATAATTATGTTATAATGTTTTAATAATTTATTCCCCACAATCCAAGTATCAGGATGTTTTATTTTATTAGTATAAATTATTTTAATATAATATAATCAATTTCTAATCTTATAATTTACTTTCCAATTTCTAAAACAGAAAATTTACCATTAAAAACATTAATTTTGTGGAGAAATTACTTCTTCATGCCCAATGAAGTAATATAAAATGCTTATAGAATAATATATATTAAAAAAACATAAAATATGATCCCTGTTTCCAATACCCTGATAAAATACAATGATCAAGCCCTTGGTTTTTTATTTCCCACAACCGTAGTCTCCAAGGCATATATTTGGAAATTAATCAACAAATACTCCATTTTTCTATAAATACCAACCCATTTCACAATTTAATTCCACTACCAATCCATGATATACATATATCCTGTAGTTTTACCACTAATGGAGTCATCTTATGGTGTATTCAAGAACCCAAGTTCCCAATTCTTTTGTTTTGGGAATTACTCTTCATGGTTTGGGAAATCTCAACTTCACTTTTCCATTTAAGTTCCCATTTTTGTGGTATTTATCCAAATTTAAAAAGTAACTTCTTTATGCATTATATTATCCCCTCAATGAAATAATATTTTTTGTTTAGGGGATACACTTTCACCCTCTCATTTTCGTCATTTCTAAAATAGTGTTTCACAAACCTTATGCTACCGAATTTACATCCAAAAAATTTATGTCTTCTCCCAAAGGAGATCTCATTTATTTTATTCTTCTGAATACACAAAAATATTTGTAGGAGTATTCAACTATATGTAAAAATTTCTTTTTTATGGGATTAACGTATTTTAAATCCAAATTTTCATTCTATGGATCAAAAATTATATAATGATCATTTCATTAAAGAATTTTGATAAACTGCTTTTTTTATATGAACCTTGTTTCTTCTTTCCTCCTTGGGTTATTTATGAAATGTTTTTTATCATATATGTGGGTTGAATTAATAAATACATATGAAGGGTGAAACATTTTACCATTCAATTGCATTAGGTAATTACTTTAAACAATATAGTTGACATGTTTTATGATTCCATGATAAATAAATCCGATAATTTTTATGAAATCTTGTTGATAAACCATTGTGATATGCCTATGAATGTCTCAATTAAATTTTGTATCCAAATTTTAATGTTGTAATTATTTTAATTTTTATTATTATATTCCCATGTCTTCATTACCATTCAATTACGATATCCCATCTGTTCTTATTGATATTCCTTAAGATCACAAGTAAATAGTTTCCTACGCTTTCCCTTGCTGGGCCTTATGTTCACCCATTCCATTGATGTATTACCATAGTCTATGATATGTGATATGTTTAATTAATAATAACCAATTAATAATTTGTTCTTATTTTTAAGAGTACTGTTTTTTATTTTCATGTATTCTATTCTTTATTTTCAAATAAATTTAACATTAAAAGTTCTTTTGGGTGTACAATGTTATGAAATGTTATGTAATAAAAAGGAGTGATTATATATTATCAATAATATAATATGATATAAAAGAAATATTATCACATGGTTGTTCCTAATAATAATTTATACCCTCATAACTTGTATCCATTAATGGAATAGGTTATCAAGTACACTTTTGATTCTCAACAGTTATTATATAACTAATTCATTATCTTCCACCCTCATTTCTCTGAGAATTTTTTTTATTATTGGTGTATTACTATTATATATAGTGTATAGTCTTCTCATTGAAGGTGATAAGACCCTCATATCATGTTGGTGTCCTCTTGTGTAAGGGGAGGTAGGCATGAGGCCTTCTATCTCTCCAAATATAACATGGTGGTATAGGATGGGGCATTGAAAAATGGTATCAAAATATCACTTTATTTCATTTAACTATTCTTGGATATACTAGGAGGAAGAGAGTTTTATGGTACGTCAATATTGGATTTTCCATGTTCTTAGACAACACCTATGAATAAACATCATAGTTACAATTTGTAGGATTGCGGTTAGAATATTATGATATTTGGGGGGGGGGGTTCATACATCTTGAATTGTCTAAAGTTGTACCATTACATATTTATATATATCCATTATATGATTCATGAAGTTATATTATTTGATTCTAGGATTTTTTCTTCTATGATATATTTATACTATCCTGGTATGATAGTGATTTGATTGTAATTAATTAATCTACATCATACTAACTGTCTATCATATATATGACCATGACTAATGTCCAGGGATGGAGAACATGTGTAGTGTTAATATGGATATAACTTAGGTTATGTGTACCCCCCTAGGGGATCATTGTGTGATCCCATATATTGGATAGTACACATCATACAATAATGGATTAAAATATATTAAAAAATAATTTTTTATTGAGGAAATTCCACATTGACATTTTTTTTATAGAAATACTCAAGAAGATAACAAAAATACTTCCACAACGGGTGGATGTACCCACCAGATATATTGAATAACGCAGTTGATCAATATCTCACACCTAATCTGCATTACAAGTGGCATGGTCATTTCATGCAAGATTATTTCTCTTAATACCTATCCAAAGAGGAATCCAGAACTATAGTCAAATATTCCTAAGACAATTAACCATATAAATCAATATTCTTTTATAGAATAAGATTCCCCCAAGATACTAATGACTTGGTTAGGGAAATGTTTTGGCTCTATTACCTAGTAGAGGCTCTGAAGGATCATCAAGTTAATCTTTTGGCTTCCAGGCTTCTAGAGTTTCCAATTTATTTATGGTTGTACAATTTTTTTTGAATTGACATAATGATCAGGATACATTCTATGTTAACTTCACGATGATATATCATTGGTAATGATATTATTCCATTAACAACAATTCTTGGAGTTTCGTATAGTTATTTTCAGTTATGGAAATTTTTGTGACATTAAGATTATGTTGAATAAAATTATTGAAGTGATTCCTTGCATGAACTAAATGACGATTTTTCTTGTTCACATTTATTGTTTTTTGTGATGGTTATGTTTTACATCTCTCAAGGGGGGAAATCATAGTGACAAATAAATGGGAGTTTCAGTAGTGTATTCTTTTTCATGACCTAATCCATCTTGTAATGATTTCTGTGTAGATTGATTGCTAGAATCCATTAGTTGGATTAGTGGTATACCCATCATAATTTCCTCTAGTTCTGGATATCTATCAATATTTCATTAAATATGAATTCTCAATCATTCCTCCTAATTGAGGAGATGGGTATGAGATAGAACTAATACCATGTTCATATCCAATTTTTATAACCCTTTATTGTATTGTGTCTTGTGAGTTAAATGATCTCAATGTATAACTCAAGGACCTAGAGAATAATGGATTTATTGGGCAGAGTACTTCATCATGGGGTGAACTTATCTTATTCACAGAGAATGATGATGATAGTATTAAAATCAATATAGATTACCTAAAATTGAATATGGTGAACATGAAAAATATGTTCTATTATCCTATAATTATTTATCTATCTTATTAGTTTTGGGGAGCTTAGTGGATCTCAACAATTTATCTATTACTGGCCTATCACCGGTTGTGGGTTAGAGGGTATGAAATCCCAAATATTATTTTTGGGATTAGGTATTTTATATACTAGTACATATTGATGTTTTATGGAGTAATGGATACATTAAAAGTTACCATGGACCTAATTGACATGACCATTCACCCATATCACAACTTTTTAATCAATGGGTTCCTTAATAATGACATTGTTTTATAAGAATCACAAAAGTAGAATTTCATAACTCATGAGATAGACCTAGGTTCACTTCAATTGCATAAACATAATGGAGAACCATTTATTTTTCATATTTCTATTAAATAAGTTAAATTAATAAGGCATGTGGTTTTTGAGATTGGATTATTATTTGTCCCAAGGAATGTGGAACTGGTGATATCATGGTAACATTTGAATAATATATTGATATAATGATATTTTTTGGTTTAGTGACATTTTATTCAGTTTATATCAATTATATCACCCATTTATTTGAACCTAGGGCTTTGATGATGATGAAATCAGTGATGTTCTAGTGGTTGTATTGGTGTGAGTGGGGCATTTCATGTGCTTAATTGAAGGTTGACTATATAACCAATGTCGACTTCTCTTGATCTTGAGATTCGTTATACCGTATATTGTGATTTATTCAGAGTTTTCTAGGGGGAGTAATTAATGTTGAAGGAATGGGTATTAACTAATATGTCACATCATTTATGACGTCATGATAGAAATTTCCATACTCATTATTATGAACTTTAGTTCATGGTTCAAACATTGAATTGTTTTTAAAACTATATATTTTATGGGTTTTATTTTTTCCAAAATGTACAATAAGATCCACTTCTAAATATTCTTCTAGATAGACCTCAACATTTTGTAGCGGTGGTGGGTACATTATCTATAGAAATTTGACATTGAGAAATCCTATGCACAAATTAAATTTAATAATATATTAGATTAACATAAATATAAGATATAGGAATCTTAGGGTCTTATGAATAATAATCAGTAGAATAGTGACACCTATTGAGGTTATTTTTGAAATGGAGGATGCATGATTCGAATAATTCGGGATAGAAAATGTGCACATCCTTAGTGGGCACATGTTCTATTGTAGACGGAGTAATGAAATGTATTGAATCCATCATTGAATGTGTTGTGATTCAAGAACATGTAATAATAGGTGACCTAATACCTAGGTGGTCTTTTAATGAAAATTACGTGAACCTAGACCATGGTAGAGAAATATTTCCAACTTGTATCAAGGAATATCTAATGATAGTGTAAGAACATGGACTTAAAAATTACATATTCAAGAGAGTTTTGAAAAGAATAATATTTCTTATAATTCCAAGAACATTTTAATTTTACCATTTTTTATAAGTAATTCACAATTCATGAATAAAATATTACATAAAAAAATGTGGATACTAGTAAAATATTTTTCATTTTATCTATAATATAAGACTTTTTATGTAAACCATGATTTTTTTTCCTGAAAATTATTCATAAAATTAGAATTGAGTCTCCATTCTCTTGAAAATTCTTATACCCCATGAATTCTTATAAAAAAAGGATAATACAAAAAATCTAATAAAAGGAAAATATAAATAAATTAAGAAACAATTAGTCAATTAATACTTATACACCAATGAATATATATTCAACATGTTATACTTTTCTCCCATAAAACAAAAGATCGTATCAAATGTTATCAAATCATAAATTTCCTAAAAAATCGGTGAGAAAAAATTAATCATAAAGGTAACCTGTGGAATAATTTCCATATTACTCTTGCATTTACATTAACACTCATGGAAACATACATAGTAAACAAGATAGTTATATTTTAAATATCCACGGTTGTAAATTTCCTTAATCTATTAGGAGAAACACTATTGGTGAAAACCTTCCTTTCAATTGTTTCATTTGAGGGCTATGATAGGATCCTCGACCCTCAGTTTATCATATATGAAACCATCCTCATTAATAATTCTCAATAACCCTATCATAAAAATTTAACATAAATCTTGTATTAAATTATTTTTCAGAAAAAATAACTTTTCCATTTTTGATATCCCTTTTCATTTTTAAATATTCATGCAATCATAACTGAAAAAATATTATTTTAAAATAAAATATTATTCATGAAAATGATGTTCCAAATCATTAAATAGTAATTAAAAAAGTCATTCATATTTTATATGTTAAAAAACATTTTTTTGTGGTTATTGAAAAAATTGTCCAATGAGTAACCTTAATAATGGGATTTAAAACAGTCCCTAAACATGAGTATAACTCACCACATACTATATATATCATCATGTACTATAAAATTATGTCACTAGTTGATTTTTTAGAACCTTTATAATGTTAATTATTCCGTTTATATCAATTTTTATCATGTCAATACAATTAAATAATTAGTTAACTTCATGTCATTTGTTTTTGACGATATTTGATACATGAGTCTGAAATACAATTGGTGGGGTATAAAAAATAATATGGAAATTATAGAACAAAATATTGAATACTATTAATTTTATAATAATCAATTTTATACATATATTATAATTTTAAATTCTTCCATTAATTATTTATATGGAAATGATCTATTTTACAAACCTGGAGGTGGTAGTCCATACGTGCTCACGAGTAAAGTTTCCATTTTTCAGTGATCATTATCGAAAGAATTTAATTATAACTTTATATTTAACAAATGGTAATAATATAATAAATATATTTTTAATAATATTAGTATAGTTATATATATCATTCATGTGATGTGGTGAGGAAAAATGAACTGCATTGATCCATGGAGATGATAATTCTCACATACGCATGAACGATGTTTCCATTTCTCTATGCATGGATTGGTAAGAGAAAATGATATATTATATTTTCATAATGATAAATTTTTCATTGATATCATATAAAAACATTAATTCTATATTTATAACCTATATTGAGAGACGATGATAGAAAAAATAATTTCATTGGTACATGAGGCGATAATCCGATGTACACATGAACGATAACTTATTTTCTGAATTCATGGAAGTGGGTATTGATAGAGGTAATGATATTAACAAAATAACAATGAAATATATGTTATCTAATTAATTTATAATTATATAATGATTGAATATTATTTTATGTAGGTGGATGAAGAAACCAAATAGAAAAACATAATTATTCATGATACCTTTTCTTCAGACAATCTCATTTTACTTACACTATAAGTCCTGTAAGGGAAGTGTTATTACTTAACTATGACCACTAAAAAGTGGTTATGGATTATAGTAAGTTATTTATGTAGATATTTTATTAACAAAGTATCATTCTAATAGTGAGTAAAAGAGAATAATAGGTTCCCATTTATAAGAGAGATCAAGGGAACCCTTGGAATTTCCGTAAATATTAAATTCATATAAATTAATTTCAATTTCCAAATGTGTCCAAAGTAAATTTTTTCAAATAAATTATTATTTTGGGTCTAAATAAATTCTTCCAATTAATATTATACATGATTTACTCATTTTTTATTCCTTATATTTTGTTTTTTATCCTAATTTATCCATGTAAACTCTTACCTTTAAATCATGGGTTTTTATTTTTTGAAGCTTAATATTAAAAATAGAAAATGTCAAACTAAACATAAACTAAACATGAATTACTTATTAAACCATATTCCAATTTATTCTATGAATTTGAGATTTTTTAATGTTTATATCATTTAATAAAATATTATTTATTATAAAATATCATTAATGTTAATTTAATCAATATTCATTACTTTGTATTTTAATAAAATGAATTCGACATGGTAAATTATAAAAACATTACAATAACACATCACTATAATTTCAAAATCATATTTATATTTTATGAATCATATTAATTATCTCTAATTATGTATATTTTAATATTTTAATATCATTTATTTTATATTTCCTTTAACTAAACCTTTATTGCATCATCATTGTGCATGCCTTTAAAATAATTAATTTTCATTCAAAAAATTTAAAAAAATTACCCCATTAAGGATAAATATTTTATCTTTTAATTTAATTTTCATTATCATATATTCATTTATAAATCCCCATATTAAAAATATATATCTTTTTCAAAAATAGAATTATGACAAGTCTAACTTTTTATTGAATAAATAACTATAAAGCTCATCTTTTTATTCAAATTGTTAAAATGGTCAAATAAAAGAAATTTTAATTATTATGGAAACATAATAGTCATAAAATAAGTTTTTATCTTTTTAGGGACATATGAATATATTTATGATATTATTTTTTCATGTAATTGCCCGGTTTTCCCTTAATCATGGTGAAACACATTACTAACGGTAGTAGTAACATTGTTCAAAAATAAAAGTCAAATATTTACAATATTCTGACCATGTGATTCCAAATATCCATCAAATGCTCTCTATGTCGGATTTCGGATATTAAAATATATATTTCCATGAAAAGATTTCGTTTTCCCTTGAAATATCATGGGTCTCTGATTTCCTCTAGTGGAATTAGGATTCGGGACATCAATTTCCTTATAACAAAAATGTGGACCGCATCCACAAATAAAAAAACGAGTACTTGTTATTTGGGGGTTGTATTTCACTCATTAATCATGTGTTGTTGGATATTCCACTCCATGAAATTTCTGCAGTTATGCTTCAGAAAGGTGTCATCATCAACATTGACAAACTTTTGGCCGATTTCATTTGGAATCCTCTGGCAGAAAGGAAAAGACACAGAGATGCTTGAAGAAGAGTGGCTAGACTTGATAGGAAATGTGGTGTTAATGCATGTAGTTTGGATGACACCCTCAATAGCATGTAGGATATGCATTCTTGGGGAGATGTGGATAAGAGTAATCTAGTGGGGGAAAACAATCAAGTCTTTATTTTTCCATCAGTCCTCAGTGGAGCTAAGGGGCTCTTCGATTTTCTCTAATCTACTACACCTCATTTTTGAACATATTAGTCACTAGAAATGTATTATTGGGAGGGGACAAATTTTTTTCTAAAACAAAATCTAGGTTGGGAATGTGCTTAGATTTCCAGGGTGTCATCCTCCCACCATCACGTTTAGAGAAGGAAGTACACACCCATCATTCATTAAAGAGGTGTTGGATGAAGAGGTGTTGGATGACGAGTTGTAGGCCCTTTTCATCCTCACTATTTTATCATAGGATCAGGATCAATCTGATTTCACTCCCTCCTCCATGTGGGTCATTTCTGATCGGTGTTTTCATCGTATGTGGGGAACTTCGGAAGATTAGTATGCTTGGAATGATGTTCTATGGACCAAGGTGGCTCACTTGAAATTTAAATTATTATAATTGGGGATTAGGAATCGCACCATTCATATGGATGAAAATGTCAAACAAAGTAATATCCAGCTGGTTTTTTGGTGAACATATTGTACATTATATAAAGAGGAAATTGTTGATCATCACTTTTTCTTTGGTGATTTGGTGAATGTAGTATAGTGTTTTTACAAGTAATTTATAGGGATTCGCAATCGTAGTCATGCAAATCTACTGTTCTTAGAAAAATGGTTACATGGGTAGGGAGTTAGAGGGCTGGAGAAGACAACACATTCTTTGATTCTCTATGATTTGTTTCATTCCATATGGCATGTGAGGAATAAGCTTAGTCATGAGGGGATACAGTCTATAGTTAAGTATATCATCATCAGGTTTAAAAATTACATTATTGATCTAGGTTGTCTCCTCACCAATTAGTAGGATGGACCACCCTTCAGCTAAATGTTTTTTAGTCATCAAGCTATCAAGCTGAGAGATAGTATTGATAGAGGACAATATGCTTGATGGATTCACCCTACTAGGGGACTTAGACTTAATAATGATGGGTCTTACACTATGGGAGTACTGTACGGGGGTGTGGTTATTCAGGATTTTCGTGGATTGGCCATCCTTTCCTTCTCCTTCAGTTTAAGACATAGCTCCTCTCTTCTGGCCGAATCCAAGGCCATTCTCACAGGTATTTATCTTTGTCACATGAAGGGATTAGATTCAGTTGATGTTTAAACAGATTCATTAATTCGGCCTGATTCTCTGAAGGATATCTTCTCAACTCTATCGTCTATTATCTGCATAATAAAAAAGTTCAATTGTATTATCTTCAATGGTACCAAAATAAGTCACACATGACATGAGGGCAACCAAGTTGAAGATCACCTTTCTTCTATGGTGGTTCTTGTTCATGATACATTTTTCTTGCATATAATTTCAACTTTGAAGGCCTAAGGGCTCAGTTTTATTAAAATAGATGCCCTAGGATTGCATTATTTCTAACATCCATAGGCATCCATGTTTCTATTTTTTGCGGTACGATTTCTCTTTCTTAATAAAAATATTAATTTGAGTGATTGAGTATTTTTTAATATTCATCAAAACATGAAACTTCTCAGAAACAATTATAAACATTCAAAATTATAAAATTTTAATATTCCTATTTTAAAGAAGAAGGATATTTTGGAATATAAAATTTCCAAAATATCCATAGTTTGGCAATCAATCAAGTCATCCCTTCAACATAAAAAAACTACTATTTAAAAAAATACACATTTTCTGTATAAAATCAGATTTATTCTTATCTTATTCTTATTAAATATATTTTATTAATATCATAATATTTTATTTAATAAATAAAGTATATATTTCATCAATATCACTAAATTATGATAATTAATTTATATTTTTTATTAAAAAATCCTTTTTTTTCATAAAAATAGTTTTTTCCTAAAAAACACACCCTTTATATTCTATTTGACTATATTTTCATTTATAATTAGATTTCCTCTATAGAATTAAATTAATAACATGTGTAAATCATATTGTAATAATTTATATAATCATTTTCATGACATCCATTTTAACATCTTGGTAATAATTTCAACATACTAATAAGTAGTTGTTTCTTTTAGCTCGATATGACATATCTTTTACACTATTGAACATAGTGTTTCCTTATTAAAATATTGTGATATTAAATTCCCCCAAACCACAATTTAATAAATTTATTCCACATAAATTTAAATTTAGATTCACAAATAATGTTTTTAAATTTCAAAATATCATTATTGAAATCCCTAATAAGAAAAAAGATTAACAAAACTTCCATGTTAATAGAATGACATGGAAATACAAAGGTTATCTAAAAACACATAACTAGGATTTGTTGAAGGAAAACATGGACACGGAAGATAAAAAAACTATCAAGTCCTGACAGATAGATATAGAAAACATGATCATGAGAAATTTGACCATTAGAAAACATCAAATATTTTATAGGTAAAGAGTTCGTTGATAAAAGTTAACTAATAATTTTTTTATTAGTTTCTTTTTAATAGTTAATGAATTAATTTAATTTAATTAATAATAACACGAGGCAACATACTTAACATAAATGTATATTATCTTCCGCTAATTAATTTCCACCATAATATATTCTTTCTCAAAATGATGAGTTTTTGTGATGAATTTGTCATGCCAGACGCACTGGAATCGAATTATATGGATCATTAAATCCAAAAAAGGAAAAACATTTCCTTTCATTAAGAATTAAGAAAAATAAAAAAAAATCTATTTTCAATATATGATTATTCTCCAAAAAAATAAAGCTTCATATTCCCAAAAGCTATTTTAATCTCCAAAATTCAATAGTAACACCCAAAGATAAATGTGGATCATTTCACAATTAACTGTGCTTAATATTTATCAAGTAAATATAGAATAATATTGAAACCCAATAATAAGATTGTTGTAATATTGTATTATTGCATGATATATTTGATGATTATTCTCCAAATAATATCAATTAATCTGGATATCTCATATAAAAATTTAGTTTATTTAATAATACACTATTTTTTCTAAGCATTTCTATAAATATCCAAAATCACCATAAGTCCACAAAAATTTGATAGATTCCTTACGAATATTAAACTTTAATTATCAAATAAAATCCAACAGTTTTATATTTGACATGATAATATAGGGTTCCCAAAATAGTGAACGTCTTTGGGAATGAAATGAATCATATAACACTTGAAATATTTTTCCAATTGCATGGAAATATGTATGAAAAAATATATATCCAAAATATTAAACTACTATTCATTTGTAGACTTCTTTCAACAAAACAATTCATACTAACTAGGACATAACTTAGGCCAGTGGTAGATGTTTCACCCTTCTCTCACTCTAATTGTGTATTCTATTCCGAAGGCCTTATAGGATGTGATGGGTAGTTTCATGGTCTAGGGGTTATCCTTTTTATAAAAATACATTAATATAATACATATAAAATTCCAAAAATTTTATAATGAAACAAAACAATTCTTTGCATATTTTAACATCAATTCTTATATCATACCGATTATTTTTCATCACATTATGTAATAAACCGTCGATAACACAAAATTTAAGGTCTCAAAAAAAAAACCATTATTCCCATTAAAATTTCATAAATAAATCGTCAAAAGGGGTTTATATGAAAATGATATCTTTTTTAAACTTTAAATTATATTCCTAATGTGATATAAATACCTCATAAGAAAAAAATATTAATCTCATAAGTTTTTTAAAATATCCTTTGATACAAACTATAAAGTACCAGTCTTGAACAATACTTATTTTAGTGTTGTTGAACGAGAATAAACATTCTTACAATTATGATGATCATTTATATCTATATTTTTAGAGAATTATTTTATAATTCATACATAACATCCCACATTAAAAAAAAGTGGATACTATTAAAAAAATATCCACATTTCCATAATATAATACATTTAAAATTAAACATGATCTAATTTTCATAAAAAACCTTCATAACTTTCAACTTGACATCCCCCTTTATCTTGACCCTCCTTATACCCAGTGAAAAAAATTAAAACATAAGATGAGAATAAAAATCATTAAAGGACATAAAAATAAATACATACACTATTCTTCCATGAATACTTATAAACCCATGAAATTATGTTCACAAACTTATAACTTTCACCACTAAAACATAACCACTTTATCTTACCTAATGAAATAATATGTTTTCTATGAATTAAAATGAAAAAATTAATCATAAAGGTAACTCGTAGAATCATTTCAATAACAATAATATATTTACTATATCTCTCATGGACACATAGGGAGTATCCATCAAGGTAACATTTGGAAGAACCACTATAGTGTATTCCCTTAATCACATCAGAGAAACCCAATGGGTTAACATCATCCCTTTACCCAATACAAGGGATAACTATAAAGGGATCACAAACCCTTGGATTATGATAGACCCAACCAACCAAATGAAGAAATACAAATTACCATAACATAAGCATAAATCCAAAAAAATATCAAAAGAAACATTCTTGAGAAAAATAATTTTTCCATTTCTGAAATCTCTTTTCATTTTTAGAAAAAAAACACACTCATAATTTACCACAATTTATTTGAAAATAAAATTTAAAACTTATAAAGTAATATGAAATAAATTAAGTCACATGAATGAGAAATATTATTTTCATGTCGAATATGCTAAAATTTTACAAATTTCGGCTTCTGTAAATTTAATTGAAAGAGTTACATGAAAAATTATTTTAAAAGAATGTCTCTTTCCATGATTTTAACTCAGCACATACATTATTTATTTTCAAGAATAATATAGTTTGTTGAATTATTTTATTTATTGAAACATTATTAAAATTTATCTTCAATTTTATATCATTTAGTACTTTATTATAATAATTACATAATTATTTCTCTTTATGTTGGATGTTTTCATGATATTTGGTAATTATGTCCAAATTGAATTTTTAATGATGTCGAATGTAAATTTGTTCATTAGTTCATAATATCAAGATTAATATTCATGAAAGAATCATCAAATTTATAAATAGACTATTATTTTAAATACATCCATTAATTATGGATATGAGAAATGAACTATGTTACAATCATCGAGACGATAAGTCATTCGTATGGAAGAGTAACATTTCGATTTTTCAATGATAATTATAGAAATAATTTATGTATCATTTTTATTTATAGAATTATAATAAAACTCGTAATATATTATCAATCATTTTAACATAAATGTGTATATAATCCATGTGATTTTGTGAGTAAAAATGTATCAACTCACTAAGTAAAGGTGATAATTCACCCGTATGTACGTATGATGTTATTAATTTTTTTGTGAGTGGAAAGGTATAATAAATTTTATATTATCTTTATATAGTGTTAAATATTTCATCAATATCAATTCAATAACTATAACCATTCTTGAGAGATGGTGATGGAATACCAATTTAACTGTTTCTATAGGAATTTGTCCACCGTACACACAAGAAATATGTTATTTTCACATTTGAGGGAAGTAGATATATATTTAGGTTATGAGATTAAAATAAACACATTTCATTATATGTACCATAATATAATAATTATTTCATAATATTTTTATAATAATTCATGGGAGTGGAAGAAGAAAAAAAACATAATCAATTAATTAAAAACAATTCCATTTATTTATACAATCTCTGTTTCCTAACACCTTAAAATGATTATAGTTGGATTTATACCTAAAAGAGTAGCTGGGGAATGTGGTAAGAGATTACAGTAACTATTTTTGATATATATATATATATAATAGTCTATTATATGTGAACAAAAGAGAACAAGAGGTGCCCGTTTATAAGAAACAGGGTGGGTCACTCTTGGAATTTCTAAGAATATTAAATTAATATAAATTATTTTTCAATTAAAAATAGTTAAAAACTAATTTATTTAAAATATATGATTATTTTGGGTTAAAATAAATTCATAAAATGAATATTATACTTGTTTGGTTCTATTTCCTGAATCCTAATATTTTAATTTTAATCCTTATTTGACAAAATTTATGCTTACCATGATAACATGTGTTTTTACTCATTGGTGGTTAATATTGTTACTATTTGATTCCAAATTAACAATAAATGAATCATGGTTAATATTTTAAAACTTTATACAAATAATATTTCCTAACAGGATATTTTATTTAGATTTTATATCATTTAATAATATATTATTAAATTTAAAATATCATTACATTCATATTTAAAAGTATTCATTACTTTCACGTTTACAAAACTAAATAAAAGAAGATAAATTAGAACAATATATTATAACACATCAATAAAATTTAAATTTAATCATGAAATTATTTTAATGACCTTAATTATCTCAAATAATAATTAATAGAATATTTTTATCATTATTTATTATATATTTAAATTTAGTTAAACAATTACTACATTATTATTGTGAAAGATTTTAATTTAATTATTTCATATCTAATAATTAGAAATAAATTAACATATTCAATATAGATATATTATCTTTATGTAAATATTTTATAGTCTAATATATCACCTTTGTATCCCCATATTAAAAATATTTACATTTTTAAAATAAAATTATGATACATTTTATTTTCATAGAATAACATATTATAAAGGTGATATTCTCTTAGAAATGGACACAAATGGTCAAGTAACTGATAATTTTTTTATTATGGAAGATAAGTACTCGTCTAATAAAAATTAGGCAAGTGTTAGGGATTTTTCATAAAATTTATGATTTTATTTTTACCCACAATTTTCCGATTTACCCTTTATCATGGTAGAATATTACTAATGTTAATATCAATATTGGAAAAAATATTCCTATTTAATAAATTTTAAATTTTTTATTATAAATAATTTATCCATTTATAATAATTCAAAACACATAAGTGGTTTAAATCAGTTAATCATTAATCACTTATATGGGTGATAAAATGTGTTATTAAATTGAAAACATGGAAATGATTGAAAATTTATATATCCAAATTCAATATGGAAAACATTAAAATTAACTAATTATATTAAATGATATAATATTGATCTAATAATACTTTATGACATATTAAAAATATAATTTTACACTCTAAAATATTTAGTCGAAGAAGATTTTCAATTAAAATCCATTCTTTTCTACCATTAATAAAAAATTTAAAATTCTCCAAAAAATACTAAAAACTCTCCATAAGATAATTTTTACCCTAAACAATAAAATAATAAGTTTATTTTTTTCAAATAAAATTTATACTAGTTTAAACAGTTATCAATAAAACAAGTGTTCCATTTAAAGAGAGAAAAACTGCCTTTTCAACAAAATATAATATTTTATGCTTAATTATTTATTTCTTCTTATATAGTTCCTATAAATTCTATTATATTAATGCCTAAATATTATATTTAATATAATATAATATATATATATTTAATAAAATTTATTAAATAATTGTAATTAAATTATTTATTATAAAAAACAATCCTTCTGGTCATAAAAATAGTTTTTTTCATAAAAACAAATCATTTATATTCTATTAGACTTTATTTTCATTTATAATTAATCGTTCACCAAAAAATTAATTTTATAAACAATTTAATTTCATTTTATCATAATTTAGTTAATCTTTTTTCATATCTTCCATTAAAAATACTAGATTGTATTAGAAACATAATATTATTTAGTAGTTCATTTAAGCTCGATCAGACATATCATGAACATTATTGATCATAGTGACATTTCATAAAATCTTGGGATGTTACATTCAAACCCATTAATAAATTTTTCCCTTTCAATTTAAAAATTGGATCAATATGTAATGCATTGACATTTTAAAATACATCTATCTAAATCCCACAATAGAAAAATTAATAATAAAATATACCTATTAAAAGAAAGTAAGAGAAGTGTGAAGGTTGTCTATAACTACACATAACTATGATTTTGGGTAGTAATACCAGAGAATGGAAGTAAAAACTATCAATTCCTAATGGAGACGAAAAGATATCAGGGCCATGAGGTGGTTGACCATCAAAAAATAATAAACATGTGATGTATTAATATTCCATTGAGAAAGGTCAATGGAAAATGATTTTGTTTCAAAATAATCATCATAATGATTTGGAATTAATTTAATTACAGTGATTACCACATAAGAAAACATACCTAGTTTTAAATTAGTGTTTCGTTGTTTAATCAATTTCTTCCATATTCTATTTTTTTCAAATGATGAGTTTTTAGGATTAATATTTCACACCTTAAGTAGTAGAATCATATTTTATGGATCAATTCATCCACAAAATGGAAAAAAAAATTTTATATAGTCTTCAGGTTTTATGAACCCCAAAATATTTTATATAATATAAGATAATTATAATAAAATAAAAAAACATTGAATGACCAAAAACAATTTTAATCTAAAAAATTCATAAGAAAAACCCAACGCTCAACAAAGATCATTTTACAATTACCTATACTTGAAATTACTGAAAAATAATATATATTATGATTATAACCCAATAATAAAAAGTCCATGATCACAGAGTATTTTGAGTTATATTTTAACTTTTTTCTCCAAATAACATGAATTACTCTTGAAGTCTCATACCAAAAATCAATGTCCCTAATAATCCTCTAGATACGATAAACATTTACATAAATAACCATAATCACTATAGGAATAAAATAAAGTCAACGATTTTTCTGAAATAATTGTAATCATTGACCCCTAAAAAAAATCATAGAGTTTATAGTTATGTTGATCTTATTAGGATCCCAAAATTGTGAATGTCTTTCGAAATAACATTAATTGCTTAATCCAAAAACATTTTTCATATCCCATTGTTACCAATATGATAATTTGTTTTATCAAATTTCAAATTATTCATCATCCATAGAATCTATTAAATAAAAAATAAAATTTCATTTTAATCAGAAGTTCATGTAGGCTAGTGGGAGGCACTTCGCAGTTTTCACACATTGGTTTTGGGTTCAATTCCAGCTTGATTTTGGAATGTTATTGGTTGTCACATGGTCTGTGTGTTGTTCTTTTCATTAAGCTATACAAATATAATCCTAATAAAATACTAATTATTTTATAAAAATTATAAAAAATAACCAAAATATGTTTTATCCTCAATCTTAATCTCATTCCATTAATTTTTTATTACAAAATATAATAAACCATAACTAAAAAAATATCTAAAATATTCCATAAGTAACCTAATAAATTCATAATATAATTCCTCAAAATGGTTTTCTATAATAATTTACTTATAATCAACCATAAAATAAAACGTCGAACCCTCTGTGAGATGGTTATTTTAATAATCCCTAATCATTGTTATCTTTGTTAATAAGTCAATTTAGTCAATTATTTATTCTATTATAAATATGTTTATATATGTTTAATCATGTCTACATATGGTTATCTAGGATTATTTATGATTTACTATTGACATGAATGTGTTCTGGATTGAACAGACACTTTGTGAGAATTTCATGCTTTCGACTCACTGTTAGTCATTCTCGTGATTCACCATTAGTTAAACCAATGACAACGGTCACACCGATAAGAATAGTCACACCGATGACAACGTTCATACCGATGACAACAGTCACACCGATGACAATGGTCGCACCGATGACAATGGTCGCACTGATGACAAAAGTCGCACTGATGAAAACAGTCGCACCGATGACAACGGTCGCACCGATGAAAACAGTCACATCAATGAAAAAGGTCGCACTGATGAGAACAGTCACACCGATGAGAATGGTAGCACCGATGAAAATGACCTACCGATATCGATGTTGATCAAATGACTGATCGATATCGATGCTAATCAAATGACCTACTGATACCAATGCTGATCAAATGACCTACCGATACCGATGTCGATAAAATGGCCTATCGATACTGATGCTGATCAAATTTCCTACTGATACTGATGCTAATAAAACGACCTTCTGATACCATTGCAGATTCAAGTGACATGCCGATCCCATGACTCACCGATAGTCATGACAACATTTTGAATTTCTTTTAACTCTTATTTATTTCCAACGGTCATATTTTCTTAATTTAATGTACCAGATATTAATTAATGATAGTGGTTGGTATTTTAGGAATCGTACCTCGTACCTGTGAAAAGGTATTCATTCCCATTGCCGGATCTAAAATCTATAAAAGGAAAGACAAATTCAGGGCATAAAAAACTACTGAAAAGAAGTGCAAAAGCTGTGGGTGTAGTGATACACGAAGATACTTATCTGATACAAAAAGAACACATGCACCAGATCTTAAAGGGGTGAAGAACTTTTGTTGGAAGCTGGGAGACATTGATGGGAATGAAAGGCTATTGAAACCTCAAGCAAGTCTTGAATACACTAGAAGTCAAATACAAAAACAACTCTCTGTTTTCAAGACAAAAACCAGAGAAGGACTCAGAAGCATTTCTGTTTAATCAAAGGAGTCCATAGTTGCACTTCAAATCACTACAACATTCTAAACTCATATTTACTCTCTCTAAGTGATTATTTTACTTAAATTTTGAGTATTTTGTACTATATATATTCCATACACACACTGATATCTATGTTGAATTGGAGGATTTAATCCTCACTCACTCTTTCCCTATACTCTTATTTCTCACTGGGGATAGTGTTAGAGGTCAAGTGTCATCTAGATAGCCTATGTTATATTATTGTGTTTTCCCTTGTAGAACTATGGTAGAGGTCTTAGTACCTAGACAGTCTGAGTACTGTTGTTTCCCTCAATCCAGTGTGTGGATCAAAATTTATATAAATTGTTTAAGAGGACTATGTCTCGGCATGATACTGAACCACTTGGTTGTGACTGTTGTTATTATTTATTTTGTTTTAAACTATATTGAATATTCCACTGCTAAGTACTTTGAAATATAAATCTATTTTAAAGTTACTCTGATAGTTAAACTAGAAACTGTTAGCTTTAATTATAATGAAGTAGGTTAGTTTCAAAAGCTAATCTAATCTTCAAATTAGATTAACTGAGAACTAATCAATCTCTTGAGAACATAACTGAAAATTTACATTATTCAAGATTCACTATAGTTTAGCTTACTAATCAATTTGGGGTATTTTTAATAAGAATATTTTTAACAAAAATTTTAATTGGAACTCAATTCACCCCGCTCTTGAGTATCCACTCTAACCAACATTTGGTATTAGAGGTTTGATTTTTTTTATAAAGGATTTCCAAACACTCTATTTTTCAACTATGATTTTAGTTGTATCTTAAAGATCTTAAAATTTTGTTAGTTATAAATTTTATCTCTTTAAATATACTTTGCTAAAATATAATTATGGATAATAGAGTAGAAGGTATTTCTATAAATAGGCCACCTTTCTTTAATGGTGTTTATTATGCGCAATGGAAACTGAATATGAAAATTCATTTAGAAAGTATGGGTTTTGATATCTGGAATACTATAGAGACTCAATATAAAATCCCAGAAACTGAAAGAACTACTTGGGATGAAACTACTAAAACAGCTTACATTAATAAATGTAAAGCTATGAATGCCATGTTCCGTGCTTTAGGAGATGAAGAATTTAATCGAATATCTGATTGTAAAACTACTTATGAAATTTGGGATACTTTGGCTATTTCACATTATGGAACAACCACTGTGAAAGAAATGAGATTGAATACCTAAGATATTAAAAATTATAACTTTAAAATGAATTCATATTAACTTATTTATGACATGTATCTCATGTTCAACAACATTGTTAATACAATGGGATCACTTGTAAAAATTTTTCCTACAAAATAAAAAATCATGAGGATACTAATATGTCTTCCAGAAAGATGGAGAGGCATATCAGTCTCAATAAGAGAATCATGTGATATAAGTTCACTACATGTTAAAGAGCTAATTGGCATGTTAATGATGTATGAGGAAGAACTGAAAGTAAACAAAGAGGATGATGATTAACCAAAGAGGAAGTCAGTGGCATTTAAGTCTACTGCCTCAAAGAGAAAGGACAAGGAGAAATTTCATATACCTACTGAAATCTCAAAAAGTGAATGTTCAGATTCTAATAGTGATGAAGTGATGGCTCACACAGCCAGGAGATTTAAGAAATTCTACAGGAAGATGAAATTTTTCAGAAAACCAAATTATATGTGTATGTATGACCAACAAGGTGATTGGAATAAAAATTGGAAGAAATATTGGAAGAAAGATGATAAGGGTGATGACATAGTATATTATGAATGCAAAAGGAAAGGACATGTAAAAGTAGATTGTCCAATGTTAAAATTCATAAAGAAATATGACTACAAGGATAATAAGTACAAGAATGCTCTGAAATCAACCTGGAGTGCTTTAGAAGATAGCCCAACTGAATCTGAGATTTCTAATTCTAAAAATAATCGTGCTAACATGTGTTTCATGACAAACACATATGAGGTAACATTTGATACTACTGCCTTAAATTCTTATTATTCTTTAGATGATTCAAATTCTGAATCCTAAAATATATCTAGTGAAGAATTATTTTAATATTATAATATTATAGAAGAAACATGTAATGAATTGAAGGAAAAGAATAAGACCTTGAAGAAACAGCATTCTTTGACCATCTCTGTTAAATATTCACATGATATAGAAAAGCAAAATATTTCTCAATTACTCAAGGAAAATACTGAACTGAAATTGTCCAATGAGAAACTTATAAAAGACTTAAAGAAATTCAAAAATGGATAGAATACTCTAACTCAAATCTAGGAAAACAAGTGGCACCAAAAATACCACTAGAAGAGGCTATCAGCCTTGACATAGAAAGATTATTAAAAAAATAATTATTACTAAATCTGGATAGAATGCTGTTAGTTGTAGTTCTAGAAATTCATATACATCAACTAGTTATTCACATGGTTATAGATAAAACAATGTTTAATTTTCAAAATCGTTTGAATCTGTTGATTATATGAAACCCATTAGACAAATCTGGGTACCATATGTTTTTTTTGCTAACCTGTCTAGACCCAAGAAAATATGGGTACCAAATCATTCTCTGGTTAAACCTATTTTGTAGGATACTTTCTTGAAGAGTTTGTATAATAAGACATGGTTCTTGGAAAGTGGATGTTCAAGATATATGATATGAGACTTTTGCTGTTTTAAGAGCATAACCATGGTTGATGGAGGACATGTCACTTTTGGTGATAACTCTAAAGGAAAAATCATTAGCTTAGGCCAGATTGGTAAAAGTAATTCAATTTTAGTTTCTAATGTTTTAATTTTTGATGGTTTAAAATACATCCTGTTATGTATTTCTCAGTTGTGTTAAATATGAAAATGATTCTTGCAGTGTTTTTGATCCTAAAAATGCTTTGGTATTTACTTCCTTAAGAAATTAAAATGTCTATGTTGTAGATTTGAATTCTTTATCCAAACCAAAGGATATATGTTTTAATGATTTTCATAACGAGTATTGGATTTGGCACAAAAGATTAGGACACTACAACATTCATTCACATAGAAAACTGACTACGAATAATTTAGTTAGAGACCAACCTCAACAAAAATTCCCATCAGACAATGTTTGTACTCCCTATAAAAAGGGAAATAAACATAAATTTTGTTTTAAATTAATGAAATAAGTTTCAACTTCTCAACCTCTCGAGTTGGTTCACATGTATTTGTTTGGAACTTCTAGAGTTTCTAGTTTAAATGGGAAGGACTATGTTTATTTTCTAGTAGATGACTTTTATAGACACACTTGGGTATACATTTTAGCTCACAAAAGTGAAGCTTGTTCTTATTTTATTAAATAATCTATGTCTATAGAGAACCTCAGTGGACATATTATTAAGACCCTGAGAAGTGATCATGGTTGTGACATTGAAAACCATGAGTTTGAATCATAATTCTCACAAAATGGCTATAGTCACAACTTTTCTGCCCCTAGGACACCTCAACATAATGGTGTAGTTAAAAGAAAAAATAAAACCCTTCAAGAAATTGCAAGAACTATGCTCAATAAATATGAATTACCTGTTTATTTTTGAGCTGAGGTTGTCAATACATCTTGTTATAGTATAAATAGAGTCTTGATTAGACATGTTCTTAAAAATACCCCTTATGAACTATGGAACAATGGGAAACCTAAATTTAGTTATTTTAGTTTTTTAGATTGAAAATTCATTATTCTTAATACAAAGTATAAATATGACAATTTTCCTTCAAAAAGGGATTAGGGAATATTTTTAGGTTACTATATAACCAAAAAATCTTATAGAGTCTTTAACAAAAGGACAAAATGTGTGGAAGAATCTATTCACATCAAATATGATGAAACTGATCCACATGAACCTAAATATTATCCTGAAAACCTTGAAGAAGATATGTCTATTCTGAACCTTAATGATAAATCAATGAACCTATTGTAAAGACAACCGGTTTTGGACATGTTCCAGAATCTGCTCCTGGTGAACCTGAACATAGAGAAGAACCTGAAATTTCTAGTCCTACCTTTACTAGAACTACTAGGATTCTAAAGAATCACCCGTTAGATGTTGTTGTTGGTAATCATGTTGGAGGGAAACAAACTAGAGATTCTTTAAGAAATAAGGTTGAACATCAAGGATTTCTTTTATAGTTAGAACCTAAAAACATCAATGATTCAATCAATGATGAGTTTTGGGTTACGTCTATGCAAGAAGGATTAAATCCATTTGAAAGAAACAAAGTCTGAGAATTGGTTGACATACCTAAGGACACGTTGACCATAGGAACTAAATTGGTTTTTATAAATAAGGTTGATAAATCAAGAAACATAGTTAGAAACAATGAAAGTCAAGTTGCACAAGGGTATAGTCAATAGGAAGGAATAGACTATGTGGAAACCTTTAAACATGTAGCTAGATTAGAGGCCATTAGGATTATACTTGCCTTTACTGCTCATCTAAATTTTAAGTTATATCAAATGAATGTCAATAGTGCTTTTCTAAATGGTTTTATAATTGAAGATGTTTTTTTGAACAACCACATGGATTTACTAATCCCCATTTTACAGATCGAGTTTTAAGCTATCTAAAGCTTTATATGGTTTAGAACAAGTTCCATGAGCTTGGTATGATAGACTTTGTAGTTTTCTTATTTCAAATGGTTTTTCTAAAGGGATTTCTGATCAAACTCTCGTTATTAAGATAATTTCCAATGATGTTTTTAGAGAACAAATCTATGTTGATGATATTATTTTTGGATCTTTTAAAAATGCATTGTGTATTGATTTTTCAAAGAGTATGAAAAATGAGTTTGAAATGAGTTCAATGGGAGAGTTCAAATATTTCCTTGGATTTCATGTTTTTCAAAACAATAATGGTATTAATTTAAATCAATGTAAATATACAAAGTGTCTTTTAATACATTTTGGTTTGTATAGTAATAAGGGATGTGACACACCTATGATTACCACCTATAAGTTGGATGATGATGAAACTGGGAAACCAGTTGATCAGCCCAATTATAGATGTATGATTGGAAGTTTACTTTACCTTACTTCTAGTCGACCAGATATCATGTTCAGTGTATGCATGTGTGCAAGATTTCAAGCTAATCCTAAAGAATCCCATTTACATACTGTTAAAAGGATTTTCAAATATCATTAAACATACTTCAAATTTAGGCTTGTTTTATCCAAAAGGATAATCCTTTGACTTAATAAGTTATTCAGATGCTGACTTTGCTGCTTCCAAGATATATAGGAAGAGAACATCTGGAACATGTCATCTTTTGGGAAATCCATGGTATCTTGGTATAGTAAGAAATATAACTCTGTTGCATTGTCTACTGTTGAAACAGAATACATTGCTACTGGTAGTTGTTGCGCATAGATTCTATGGATAAAACACACTTTCTTGGATTGTGGATATCAATTTAGACATGTGTCAAAAAATTGTGATAACACTAGTGCAATTAAAATCTCCAAGAATCCTGTGTCTCACTCTAGGACGGAGCACATTGTTGTCAGAAACCAATTTTTAAGAGATCATTATTAAGAGGGTGATATTTCTCTGGAATTTATTGACTCTGAACACCATTAGCTGATATTTTCACCAAACCCTTAAGCTCACGAAAGGATAGATTTCATTAAACAGGAGCTAAGTATGATCAATCTGTGAAACCGATCTATGAAATTGATCTATGAAACCGTTCCGTGAAACCGATATGTGAAGCCGATCTATGAAAGGGATGTGAAACCGATCTGTGAAAGCGATATGTGAAACTATTTTGTGAAACCAATCTGTGAAACCAATATGTGAAACCGATCATTAATACCGTTTGAATTATGTAGTATATGAAATAGTTATTAATTGTCAAAATGATGTTGTTTTACTTAATCATTATCATTATTTATTATTGTGACCCTAAATGATAAGACTTATGATGAACGACTATTTCTTTCTCTAAAAAATGTTGACCTTCCATCTCCCACCGAACTCTACATTTTCTGAATCTATAATCTTTTTGAACCCTTCCATCCTCTCAAACATCTCGAATCTCCAAATGGAAAAGAAAAAGTGACAAGACAAAGAATCTAAATGTTCCTATCCTATGAAACGACAATGAGGAGAATCTAGCAGTACGAATCAATGGTTAGTGAACCCGAAGTTGTAAACATCGGTGCTCACCACGGAAAAGAAAGTGATTTCCGAATGGGTGCTATCCACTAAGTCTGCACTTCTAAAAGTATTGAAAATGCAAGGATGGAAATACTGGTTCTATGATAATAACTGAGTCTACTACCCAAAGCTAGTGCATGAGTTTAATCTGAACTTAACTATTGTATTGGACGGAGAGGAAGCTGCAAGATTATCTTTAGTAATCAAAGGAAAAAAGATAACCTTTTCATCGATGCAATGGGATTAATATTTGGGGGTACCTCATAATTGTAGATACGAGGATTACATAGGTAACATTCCTTCTACCACATAATATTTCTCTTATGAGCTTGCTATGGAGATGTTAACCGGCATGTCAGAATCCAGAAGAATAACCGCTGCCGAGTTAGACGGAGAAAGTAGAATTATGTTTAAGTTTATTTAGCACCAAATCTGTCCCAAAAAAGGTGATTTTGCTGCTGTAATGTATGAAGATGTTTTCTTGTTATTTTTATTACTGAAAGGTGAGAAGATCAACTTATGTAGATATATTATTGTTCATAATACTGAGATGGTAATGACATCCAAGAAGTCTACAACCTTGTTCTATTCTAAGAAAATCTTTGTCGTACTAATGCTTTTGGGGTGTGTTGAAGATGGAGATGAGTGTATCTCATCAAGTAGTATATGTTATATTAACAAGGATATCTGGAAAAGAATGAAAATTAGTTGGAATCCATGGAAGAATTCATGGGTTGCTGATGAAGATAAGTTTTATAAATCCTTTAATCAGTCTGACCATTCTAAGAGACCAAAGGGGATGAGAGATCCCAGTCTAAAACCTGATGAAGAAGTTGTCTACTCTGATGAAGAAGAAGAAACAGATGTACCTCAGAAAACCGAAGAGTCCAATAAGAAGAAAACATGGGAAGCTGAACCTAATGATGATGAGGATAATGAAAAGGAACCTGAATCACCTCCTGACGACAGGAGTGATCTTGATATAGTAATTCCTAAGAAAAGAAGAATGGAATTTGGGATAGTTAGTCCACCTCTTATGTTACCTGAGTTAGAACCCCTACTAGGTGGTGATGAAGAAGCTGATACTGAAGTATCAAATTCTGATCAGTATGATTCTAGTAACAAAGATAGTACAGATGAAACATTAGTAAAAATTAATGGACATGAAGATGGTGATGATGGTGATGTTGGTGATTATGGTGATGATAGTGGTGATAGTGATGATGATGATGATGCGAGTCCTAGACCAGTGAATGGTCACAATGTAATACAAAATGATCCACAACCTCATTCAGATATACAGGAAACTTTTCCTGAGGCTAAAAGGACAATGCATACAGAGATTGATGTATGTGAAGAAGTCTCACATGAATATTCTGGAAAAGATGATTTTGTAAAGCCTCAGTATACCTCTTGTAAAGATGCATGAGAGTAACACCTAGGTTTTGCAGTTCTTGGTTTGGATTATTCAGAGTAAGAAGAAAAATAAGATCATATCGCAAGTGTAATCCATCTAGTTAAGGCTAGAACAGTTGCTAAGAATGTAAATGTGGCAGCAGAAAGACCTGGTCCTTCAGTTTCTCGATTTGATTTGGACAGATTTATAGATGAGATTCTCCATGTAGTTAGAGAGACAATGAACGAGGAATTATCTAATTCTACTACCCCTGTGAATTTATCTGAGGCTCCTATGGATTCTTTATCACAAAGAGTGCTAAGTATTATTAAGTCGGACCTGTGCAATACTGGTGAGATTATTCGCATGCATATTACCTCTCTGAATCAAGTGCTCAAGGATTTGAGCAGTGCCTTAGTATCTATGTCAAGTGAATTTAGATCAACCATCACTGGAATGATGGATGTTTTGAGAAATTTGATAGAGCACCTGAAGAAATTTGATTTGAGAAAGTTTAACGCAGATATAACTCAGATTGTTGCTCAAGCTAGCCCCTCAAAAGTGACCAAAATTACTTGACATGAGATCAATTCTCTAAAAGATGTTTTAAAAAAAGAGTTAGTAGCTCTTGGAAAAAAAATTTGATTTAGACTCAGTGAAAAATATGAAAGAAAACAGTGATCATATTCATAGGATGGTAAAGCATTATTCAGCTAACGCTACTAAGTCTCAGAAAGAGATAAAAGAAAAAGTGGATCACTATTTTTCTAAAATCTATAACAAGAATGAGTTGAACAATCAGTTTAGAGTGCCGACTGAGAATTTACGACTTCCTCCAGTCACTGAATCCTTTAAAGCTCTGGTCCAGCTGTTGAAATATTTTACACCCACTCTATAAAATTTTATGCAAAACAAATATTATTTTGAGAAGGCCATGAAATATGGTGGTGAATTCATCTAGGATTTTATCAATCTACTCAAACCATGTCTTTATGTGCATGATAAGGCAATTGTTTTTCCTACTTCTGAGCCTTTCAGTCCATCCAGTGTTTCTATTGGATAGTTATCAGTCTCTCAGGATCTCTCTAATATTTGGCTAGTCATTCAGTAGCTGCATTCTGGAAGATCTTCTAGTCAACCGCAAGTGACCTGAGCACCCATCGTATTACCAGCCTGATCTGTACTACCTCCTCTATCCATCTGGCCAGATCAACCTTCCACCAAACCACCCTCTGGACCATACATTCCTCCATCTGCAAAAGGGAAATCTCCTCTACACCCTAGTATGTAGTTGTGCCTTCCATTTTTTTGATAGAGTTCCTTTTTATTTGTTTCTCTTCACTGTACCTTTTTCAGTGGTTATTTCAATGGAACCTTCCCCTTTTTTTCTCTTTCTACTCTCCATTTCTTTTTTATAATACCAAAGGAGGAGAAATGCAGACTTCTTATATAAATGAATCAATAAATAATAGGGGAAAAATAATATATATATATATATATACACATTAGGGACGAATGGACTACTTATATAAATAATTAATCATAGATAATACTTTTTATATAAAGGGGAGATCTCTATAATCTGATGCATACTGTGATGAACTGTTTATCCTTGGTCATATATTCTGTTTACATAGGGGGACCATAATGCATGTTATATCCTCTCCTCCCTTTTCATTTATTCCATAGATTTGTGATTATCAAAAAGGGGGAGATTGTTGAACCCTCTGTGAGATGGAAATTTTGATAATCACAACTCATTGTTATCTTTATTAACAAGTATATTTAGTCAATTATTTATTCTGTTCTAAATATGTTTATATATGTTTAGTCATGTCTACAGATGTTTATCTATGATTATTTATGGTTTAGTATTGACCTGGAAGTGTTCTGGATTGAATAGACACTTTGTGAGAATTTCATGTTTTTGTCTCACCGTTAGTTATTCTTTTGAGTCACTGTTAATTAAACCAATGACAATGGTCGCACCGATAAGAACGGACACACCAATGACAACGGTCGCACTGATGACAATGGTCGCACCGATGAAAATGGTCTCACCCATGACAACGGTCGCACCGATGACAACGGTCGCACCGATGACAACGGTCGCACTGATGACAACGGTTGCACCTATGACAACGGTCGCACCGATGAAAAAGGTTGCACCGATGACAACAGTCGCACCAATGACAACGGTCGCACCGATGAAAACAGTCGCACCGATGAGAACGGTCGCACCGATGAAAATGGTTGCACCAATAACAACGGTCGCACAGCTAACAATGGTCGTACCGATGAAAACGGTCGCACCAATGACAACGGTTGCACTGATGAGAACGGTCACACCGATGAGAACGGTCACACAGATGAAAATGACCTACCGATACTGATGCCGATCAAATGACCTACTGATACTGAAGCTGATCAAACGTCCTACCGATACTGATACTGATCAAATGACCTACCGATACCGATGGAGATTCTAGTGACTTACTGATCTCATGACTCACCAATAGTCATGAAAACTGTTTGAATTTCTTTTAAATCTTATTTAATTCCAACGGTCATATTTTCTTAATTTAATGCACATGCTATTAATTAATGATAGTGGTTGGTATTTCAAGAACCGTACCTTGTACCCGTAAAAAGGTAATCATTCCCATTGCTGGACCTAAAAGCTATAAAAGGAAAGACAAAAGTCGAGCATAAAAAAAGTGCTGAAAAGAAGTGAAAAAGTTGTGGGTGTGGTGATACACGAAGATAGTCATCTAATAAGAAAATATCACTTGAACCAGAGCTTAAAGGGGTGAAGAACTTTTACTAGAAGCTGAGAACGATTATTATGCTACAAATCCTATTGAAACCTTGAGCAAGACATGAATATGCTAGAAGTCAAATACAAAAATGACACATTGTTTTCAAGACAAAAACCAGAGAATGACTCAGAAGCATTTCTGTTTAGTCGTAGGAATCCAGTAATGCACTTAAAATCACTAGAGAATTCAAAACTCATATTTACTCTCTCTCAGTGATTCTTTTACTTACTTTTTGAGTTGTGTGTGTACTCTGTATATTCCATACACACACTAACATCTGTGCAGAATTGGAAGATTTAATCCACACTCACTTTTTCCTCAAAAGTGTCTTTATTAATAAAAAATAATTTTCAGTCAGTCAATCCACACTCACTCGTTCCCTATACTCTTATTTCCCACTATGGATAGTGGTAGAGGTCAAGTGTGTCTTGGATAGCCTATGTATTATTATTTTGTTTTCCCACATAGAACTGTGGTAGAATTCTTAGTACCTGGATATTCTGAGTACTGTTGTTTACCCCGTTCTAGGGTTTAGATAAAATTTTATATAATTTTTTTGAGAGGACTAAGTTTCATCTTGAGACAGAACCTCTTAGATATAACTGCTATGCTTATTTATTTATTTTCAAACTATATTGAATATTCAACTGCTAAGTAATTTGAAATATAAATATATTTTAAAGTTACTCTGATAGTTAAACTAGACAGTGTTTGCATTTATTTTAATACAGTAGGTTAGTTTCAAAAGTTAATCTAATATTCAAATTAGATTAACTGAGAACTAATCAATCTCTTGAGAACCTAACTGAACCTTTACAGTATTGCAAATTCACAACAGTTTAGATAACTATTCAATTTGGGGGGTTTTTATTAAGAATATTTTTAACAGAAATTTTAATTGGAAGTCAATTCACCCCTCTTGAGTATCCAGTCCTACCAACATTAACAAAACAATTATCACATCAATAACACATAGAAAAAAACATCCAAAACATCAAGGTTGTTTAAACCATCTTTTGGTACCAAATTCAACAAAATAAAAAGTAGAAAATACTAAAACAAAATCCATTTTTTCATAATATTACGGTTTTAAAATAATTTTTTTGGTGGAATCATCATAACATTCAATTATACTTTCTCATTTATCTTACCCATCCTTATCCACTATGAAAAAACATTTAAATATGGAATTATTAAAAAATATATATATAAGGGAAATAAAAAAAATGAATATTTATTCCATCAATAATTATAATTCTATTAAAATATTTTCACAAAGTTACGCGTTTGTCCCAGAAGACATAATCTCTTTATCTTACCTTATGAAATCATAAAATTCATATACGATCTATAGAAAAATAAATCATAAGGGTAAAATGTGGATGATTTCTATATCAGTATAACTTTTACTACAACTATACTGGATATATAGGGAGTAACATACATTGTTATATTTAGAATAACCACTATAATATATACCTTTAATCTCTTAGGAGAAACTATTCCGGTTAAATTTGTCCCTTTACATAATGCATTAGAGGGATATAAAAATTTCATCATCACTCAATTAATCAAAGATCCAAATGTAATCTTAAAAATGAAAAATAATAATAAAATAAACATAACACATAAATCATGCATAAAATATGCATTCTTGAGAAAAATATCTTTTCCAATTTTGAAATTTATTTTTATCTTTTCAAATATGAAAAATCATAATAAAAATCATTTTATTTTGGAATATAACGTTTTAAACAGGTAATGGAAGCTTCAAAATAACAAAGTGACATAAAATTGTGATATTTGGTTCATTCAATATATGTTAAAAGTAAATTACTTTAGGATTTAGTAAAAATTATTGAATGTATAAATTTAAAAGAGGATTTTTAAAATAAATTTCATTACCTTGAGTCTAACTCACCATGTACAATATTTATCTTCTAGAATAATAATATTAGTTAAATATTTTTAATTTCTTTATAACCATTATATTTTTTATAATTATTTTTATATCAATTAATATCATGTTATAATAATTATTTATTTATTTATGTTCATGTTGGACGTTTTGATAATATTTAGTACATGTGTCCAAAATGAATTTGGTATGATTTGGATTGTAAAAGTGGTCATCAGTCTATAATATAATGAATAATATTCATGAAATGATAATTGATTTTATAGATAAATTATCCATTTAAATTCATCCATTAATTTTGGATATAAATCATTAAATATGATACAATTATAGAGATAGTAAGTCGTACATACACATGAGTAACATTTCTATGTTACAATGATCACTATTGAAAGAATTAATATATAATTTTAGCATTAAAAATGATAATACTTATATTAATATCATATTAATCATTAAAATATTCTTATATATCTCATCCATGTGATATAGTGATGATAAACGAATCAAATCACTACATGGAGATGATAATACAAACTTATGCAAGAACACCATTATAATTTTTAAATTCCTTGAATGGTAATAAGAAATGATATATTATCTTTTAATAATGATAAATATGTCATTAATATTATATATATAATAATTAATTACATCATTATAACCAGTCTGGAGAGATGGTGATAGAAAATGAATTTCATTAGTTCGTGAGGCGGTAGTTCGTCATACTTATGAACGATAACTTCTTTTCCCATTTTATGCAAGTTAAGATGGATTTAGGTTATTATATTAACATAATAACATATCATTGTATGTATGATAATGGATTTATTATTTCATCTTGTTTGAAGATAATTTTAATGATGTGGAAGATGAAACAATACTTAAATAATTAATTAAAAACTATACATCACCTTCAGACAATCTTCTTTTCTCAACACCTTAAGAACATTATAGGTGAAGTTAATCATAAAATAATATCTTAATAACTTGTAGAGGGATTATAGAATAGTTTTGGTGTATTTATTGGTTTTGAAAATAGTTTTTATTTGTAAGTAAATGGTAATATGTGGTTCCCTTTTATAAGAGTTTGGAGGGGCCCTCGTTGAATTTCTCAAAATATTAAATTTTTATAAATAACTTTTCAATTCCAAATATATGAAAAACTAATTTTTTTGGAATAATGTATGATTTTTGGATGAAATAAATTCATCTAATGAAAATTTGACATTTTTTGACTATTTTTTAATCCTAATATTTCTTATGTCCTTATTTAACAAATTTAACACTTATAGTGACATCATGTGTTTTTACTCAATAAAGGTTACTATAGTTACTATAAAATGAAAAAAGAAACATAAATAAATCATGGGTGAACTTTTAAATAATTATTTAATTGTTATTCAAAATGTTATATTTTTTAAAATTTTATATCATTTAATAAAATATTATTTATTTTAAAAAACCATTAATGTCAATTTTTTGACTACTAATTTTTTTAAATTTTTTAAATATTAAATCAACAAAAAAAATTCAAAAAAATAACCATTAAAAAATAAATAAATTTAATAGCCATGTGTATGAATCTTATAATACAATAATTATCTCAAATTATTTTTTTAATATTTTTTATTGTATATTTGATATTTCAATTAATTAAAAATAAAATCTTCCTTGTTGTGAATGTATTTACGGTAAATATTTATATAATAAAAATAAAAATAAAAAATCATGTGGATAATAAATAGTTTATATTTTAAAATTATATTTATAGATGAATATATCTCGCAGGTAATTACAAATAAAAAATATTTACCTCTTTAAAAACAAAATTATGGAAACATTGAATTTTCATTGAATAAATTATTAATAAGGATATATTCTCATAAAGTTGTACATAAATAATTGAATAAAAAATAAATTAATGCATATAGATGAAAAATTATTATCCAATATAAATTGGGAATATGTTTGGTTCATTTCATAATATTTATAATTTTATATTTAAACTTAATGAACAAATTTACAATTAAATATTGTAATATTAATTAGTAATGTTACTATTAATATTGGGGAAAAAATAAAAGGGACCAATTTAATACATTTGGAATTTATTATTAAATATATGGTTTCTATTTTTCAAAACTCAAATCAAATTAGTGGGAAAAAATATTTTATGATTCATTATATAGACTATGATGGAAAACGAGATTTTAATGTAAAAAGATAAAAACAATTGAAAATATTTTATATCCTAATTAAATATGAATAAAACTGAAATCGCATATATTTTACTAAATTAATCTATTTATAAGTTAATACAAATTTATAGTATAATTAAACAATATAAATTATTTAGATGAAAAAGCAGTTTTAAATTAAAATCAAGTATTTTTTGTATTTTCAAAAACATTAAACATCCAATAAAGAAAATAAGCCTATTAAAATTTTCAGATGCCACTTTAAAAGAATAATTTTATTTTTTAAAATTAAATTTATAAAATTTTAAAAATTTATCATTAAGAAATGTTTTCCATTAAAATGCAGAAGAACTAGCTTTTAGAAAATATACAACTTCGAATACATAAAATTTGATTAATTAAAATATTATTCCACTCAAATTAAATTAATTAATTTTAAAACTATTTTTTAAATATATATATATATATAATTAATATCATTAAATAATAATATTTTTTTTCATTTATTAAGAAAAATTTCTTCGAGTCAAAATTATATTTTTTTCATAAAAACATATCCTTTATATTCAATTGGCTATTATTTCCATTTATAAATACTTAATAACCTATGAGTTAATTTTATAAGCATATTTATACAAAATTTCATAATTTAGTTAATCATGTTAATACCTTTCATACTAGTGGCATGGTTATAAGAGCATCACAATCATATTTAATTGTTTGTTTCAGCACGATGTGGCGTATCATGTAAGCTATCGAACAACATGTTTCCCACACCAAATAATGGAGTATTTAGGACATTTATTCATAATGTTTGGTGGGTGGTTCATCCTATAGTGATAATGATGTACTTTGATTGTATGTGGTGGTTCTAGTGGCCATAGATGAAGGGGGTATTGTTGGATTAGTTTCCCGATGCTTTATGTGCTAGAGGAAGAAAGTCGAGCACTAGTATCCTAGTGGTTTTCTTTATAATATTCTTATTTATATATGGAAATCAGAGTACATAATCATTTAATTTATGATAGGGGTTATGGGGACATCGATGAACCATGAAATATTATTTGTTATTTTAGATAGGATGAAGAATGTTTGTCAATTCATACACATATGTGAGATAGTTACAAAAGATCAAGTGGGTTACATCCATGATATAATTAAATATTTTTGAGTTACCTTGGTAATTTTATATTATTGGGATGTATTTTTTACATCATAGTTTTGATAGGGATTTTACAAGGCTTTAATAAAACACCTAATATTGGTTGAGTCGTACCATCCCCAGATAGATGAATAATCAGAGAAGTTGATTTGTATAATGGATGATATGCTTTGAGCTTGAATCCAAGATTTTTGTAGTGTTAGGTTTGATCAATTATACATGGTTGAGTTCATGTATAGAAATTGTTACCACGAATATATGTACATGAAACCTTATATGGGTTATTATGGTAGTATATGTTTGCCACTACTTTATTGGCTCATGGTAGGTGAGGTAGAATTTGTGGGAACTAATATTATATAAGAAACATCAAAGTGAATGAAGCTGATTCATAAGATGATGATCATATCTTAGAGAAGGAATATGCCTTATTTCATATGTAGGAAGAGACCCTGTGTGTTTATTATAGGAAAAAAGTTATTTATAAGAGTAACTCCACATCTAGGTTAACAAATTTTGAGGAAGAAAGGGAAAATAGTGTCATGTTATATTTGGAATGTTGAGATCACTGAGTTGTTTGTAACATTTTCATGATGACTAGATCTTCCTTATTGATATCAATGTATGAAAAAATTATTTCATATGTCTCATCTTCTGAGGTATTTTTCAAACCACACACATGTGATTGATTGCAAAGATGTTGATATGGAGTTGGACGCATCATATGTGAAACACCCATTTTTTATAATAGACAGAAGCGAGATTGTTTTATGAAGGACCATAGTGAATCTTTTTTAGTTATTATGGAATTATGGAATTATTAGTGAGGATACAAGGGATTGAGAGTTTGATGTTCATGCTCAGTGGACATAGTTATTTTAGAAATACTACCAGAAATACTTCTCATGGATGAGATGTAATTAGAGAATGAGAATTATAATATTATCATTTTTAAAAATTTTAAGATCATATTTTGATGATAATTAAGAAGTAATAAAATTTGAAAATATTCTATTTGAATAAATATTCCCTATACACATGAATTTATATTTTTTTTTGTGTAATGATTACCCTCAATTTAATAGAGTTATATAATGGTAATATGATTTTTATAACCCTTCATAATGGCATAATTGTATTACCTTGGTTTTGTAAAGTAAAATTGTTTCTACATATGGGGTGGATAAAATTCCTAACATGTATAAGATTAATCTCAATATTTCAAGAGCTTTGTAAAGGTATGGTGGATTTTTTATACTCTATGTAAGGGTAACCCTATATTTATAGTGGATGCATAATGGTTCCTCAATCATTTTGTAAAGGTAATGTATAGTTTCATTGCATTTCATAATGTTATCTCTAGAATTCAAAAGGCCGCATAAGTGTAACCCAATATGAATAAGGGTAAACATTTTGATTTAAAGGGCGTGTAAGGTTAAATATATGTTACCCTTATGAAACACTATATTTTAAAATAAAATAACTAAACACCTAGATTTATCATTTTATTTTTCTTTTTTAAGCCAATTATCTATTTTTATAAATCTAAAATCCTTATAAAACATGATAATTAATTCAAATGACTTTTTAATTGTTGTAATCAACATTTTAACAGATTTAAAACCATTATCTTTAAGAATCATAGATATGAAATTATATTAATTGATGAATTTAATTTTAGAATAATTATTTTTCAAGAAACCCTCGAACTTTTAAAAAATAAATTATCAATCATTAACCATTCAATATTAATTTGGGTTCAACCAATTTATACATACCATTATGTGAGATCTGTAATGTGTTCTTTGACTAAACTATGTTCTAATTAGGTTTACAATCCTAGAAGAACCCAAATTTTTCCACTATTCTATTGGGTTTGGTTTTTTAATATGGGAGAAATGACCATGAAGGAATTTTCATTAATTTTACTTTCTTTATGAACAATATGTATTTAATTATATCCTTTTATTCTAGATAATATCAATAAATATTTCATAAATGATTATAATATGAAAATTATCACATTGCAATAAGGAACTATTATCCTGAATTTATCGAGCATTGTTCTATAGAGAGAAAATTATTATTTCATTTAAATAATGATCTTCTAAATGGAAAATATAATTATTTTTTAATATAACAGTAAATGATAAATCTTAATTTTACAATAGATAAAAATATGTCATCTCAAGTAATGAATTTATTTCATTTGGAAATAAAATAATTAAATACATTATTGTAATCCTTAGAAATAATTTTGAACTAAAAAATAAATGGATGTTATTAGGGTAATAATTCCTTCGTGAACCTTGATGTTTTCATAAACAAAATTAAGTTAGGACATTCCTTACCATTATTACAATATTTCACACACTCTTTTTCTTGGTATTATTATTGTTCCTATGGCCATTCTTGTTACCATTATTGAAAAGTGATATCATGTGGCTATTTAAAATGATTGTGGTAATTAATATGAGTCTTGATTACATGAGTATGTTTATGTAGCTTCGTACCATGTCAGATGTTGATCACATTTTTTATATTTCTAAAGTTATCAATATGATATATTATCCTATCCATTTGGGTCCCTAACCCTATAATATGTTTTTACAATTCCATTAAATGGTTTTCTTGTTACTAATAGAAAGTGGATATTCATGGTATGGATATCCATTAATGGGGGTATCTACATGACATGAGATGGTTAAGGTGGTTGGTACACCTAAATGGTAGGGGAATTATCACCTTATGATCTATCCTATGACTTGATAGTAGGTAATTCAGGCTTTGGGTCACCAAAAAGGAACGGTGGGGTTGGGTGGACTTTTGAAATTACTCATGATAGTGAAATGATCAACCACATTGTGGTTATCTCTTGATCACATATAATATAATTGATTACCCTTTTTTCATGGAGCCATGAATATATGGCTTGGGATCATGGTGTCTTGGTTATGACATAAATTTTATGTGTGTGATTGTTTATGTAATCCTATGCATTTTTATTATAATGGAATAAACTTATTACCTGAGAACTCTTGTTAAGGATTCATTGGTGTTATCCTATTTTTTATCACTCACACCCTGTATGGGGATCTTTATTCATGAGAATAATTTATGTATAGGGATCCAAGAAATAGGAAGGGTTCTATGTTAGATGGTTAATTGAGGTATCATGGTGTAGAGAGTGGTATTGATGTGTTTTATAGACTGTTCCCTATTTATTTTACATGAAAATCATAAAACAATTTTTGGATTTTCACTTTGGGAGTCCTAATTATTATTTCTATGTCATGTGTGCCTTATGATATTAAATTACTAACACATCATCTTAAACTAGGGTTCCTCTGATATTGAATTATTTATTATTTAAAATATTTGTGTATGGTTACGATAATGAATGTATAGTGTCCACAGTGAGTTCACTAAGAACCTATTCACTAGATAATATTCCATTTTTTATAAGAAAACGTGCATGAAGTCTTGTGGCTCTATGTCTCGAAACTGGTGGTTCAAGTCATGGATGTAAAAATTAAAAAAAAATTGATTATTTTCCATTCATTAATTTGAATATTCATAGACATGGTGAGAATGTGATTGGAGTGTGGGAATCATGTAGGTGAGTTTCAATGTCCATGTTTAAAACATATATAATGGAACCCTTAGTTAAAATTAGTGGTATTGTTGTTATATATTTTTTATATTTGGGTGTGTTCATGTATCATGATGATGCCTGTATGATTGCATTTCATATATATTTATTTGTGGTTTTCTTCATGAATTAATATTATTTGATTAAATTAAATGTTTTTGATTATATATTCATTAAATTTTCGTACCCTAGTGTTTTTTCATATAATTAATTGAAATATGAAAAGTTTATTACTTACCATATGTATAATTGTTTCTAATGTGTAGTGATAGAGAAGATGGGTAGTGTTAGGAGGGATATAAATTGGGTTACTCTTTTCCTCATAGATTATCTTACATGTGATCTCATGGAATAGATAAGATACATATTAAACTAATGGACATAGAAATCATAATGTTTTATTGGAATTTAAGGATATGACACCACAATGTAGTCAAATGGGACAACACCATAATCAGGAATGTATACTCCGATAAGTGAGGATGTTAATATCCTACCACAGGTTATACCGGATAGTATATTTTAGCCTTCTCCCACACATACTCTATGGTGTAGTCATCTAGGTCATTCTATCAGGAAGCCTTTCACATAGTGACAATCCAAATTGAAACAGTTCAGAACTATAGTCGATTATTCCATCGAATTTCAGCACCCAAATTCTCTATCCTTGTAGATAATTGGAGGAAATTAGGATATTGAAGTCTGGATTGAAATCATTATATGGTTCTCAGACCTATTAGATACTCGAAAAGATCCTAATTTCAATATTAAGGCTTCCATGATTCTTATGTTTTCCATTCATATACATCTGTACAAATTATGTATGTACATGACTTATTGGTCAAGCAATAAACTATATCACCTTTCCTTAATAAATTATTAGCGACAAATTATTTCAAAATTTAGTGATTCTTTTAGTGTCATAAATTAATTTCATACAGTGGAAATCTGTGTAACATGATTATTTTGTAGATATTGTCCTTTGATCTGGTTGTTAGTGACAATTGGACAAAATAATTTAGCCCTCGTTTACTACTATAAGAGACAATTATAATTTTCATCACCCAAGGGAGGTAAATTCATTTTGATCGATGAATGTGAGTTGGGAACGTGAATTTTTTGCCTATACCTAATCCAACATGAAAAAGTATGATTCATATTGTAGTATTGGATCTTAATATGTAATTAGTGGTAGTCCCTAATCTTTTCCTCTAGTTATATATCTCTATTACGATGTATTCCTTAATAAATTATCTTGTATTCCCTCTAATGGAGGATTTTTATTTGAGATAGAACTCATTTGAGGAACAAATCCAATTTCACAAACCCAATATCATATTGCATCAAGTGAGTTGAGTGACCTCAAAGTATAGCTCGATGAATTAGTGAATAAATAATTCATTAGTCCATGTAATTTATAGTTGGGTGAACATTTCTTAATCTCCAAGAAATATTATTGTATTATTTGACCCTATATGGATTACATGAAGCTATACCTAGTGAACGTGAATAATAGGTACAATTTTCCTAGTATCGATGATCTCCCTTTTCAGTTCTATTGTGCTTACTTGTTCTCAAAAATTGATATATACTAATACTATCACTAGATGTTTATAAGAGATGAGGAAATATTAAAGGAGGCTTTTAAGAGTGGGTATGGGATATATGAGTACATAGTGATGTCATTTCGACTATCAAATTCATCAGAAGTGTTAATGTCCATCATGAAAAATTTCATTCACTTTTTCTTGATGCATTTTTCATTTTCTTCATTGATTATATACTTATTTTAACACTATACCCTAAAAAACAAGCCAAAAACATCTAGATTGTCCTAGAAGAAAATTTAGAACAACAGGTTTATAGAAAGCTATAAAAGATATATTTTGAGATTTAGGAGGTGAAATTTTTGGGAAAATTGGTTCCTAATAATGGATTCTCAATAGATCTAGATGTTTTGAAGGGGATAATATCTTGGATATATCCCAATAATGGTTTTAAAATCAAGACATTATTGGGTTGAGTGAGATTTCATTATTGGTTTATCTATGATTTGTATAGTTTATCAGTGCCTATGACTGTGCAGATGAGGAGAGGGGTCAATGTTTTTTGCTAAAAATGATGTTAGGAGTATTTCATTGCGCTAAAGTGGATGTAGATTATAACTCTTATGTTGATACTTCCCAAACCATGGACCATTTATCTCTTGAATTATGATTAATCATGAGTTGGCATGGTGTAGTATGGTTATAGAGGGGGTGGGTAATAGTTTATAGGTCAGGTCAATTTTGACCACACGAACAGAAATATCCTACCCATGAATTGGAGAAAGAATTTGTGATCCATTATTTCAATTGTTAGTCACACTATCTCTTTACTAGTTAGATTTGTTTCTATTCAAAACACTGGATCCTCTAATTTGTCTTCTCATAATGAGAACTCAATTTGAGGGAGAGGTTCTACATAGAATACCTATAGATGATTGAATTTGAGATGGTCTATTCGCCATGTAAAAGTAACGTTATTATAGATTCTCTCATTTGTAAGATCCATGTATCTTGGAATCATGGTGAATGGATAACATAGGAACAATGCCTCCTAATGATCATATTGTCTCATTAGATGATTGATTCCTAGTAGGATTGGTGATTGGTGATATCAGTATCATTGGTGGTAAAATATTATTTTATATACTAGGAAAATATTATTTAGTAATATTACCCTAAATGTTTTGTGATGTGATAAAAAATAGTGGGTGGTGACTCAATACCTATGTAGTCATCAAGTGATGATACTATGATCCTAGAACATGGTAGAATTGTATCCCCGACATTCATCGATAATGAGATAATGGAATACTATAATACCTATAGTATATTTTTTAATCCTCAAGTGGAAAATATTACCATGACTTTACGTATATGTCCTATTGTCTAGGGAAGAAGAGGGTCAGTCCTAGAATAATTTCTTGGTGCCTTACCTTTTATAGGATAATGATTGAGTAACTATATACTAGTTGTTTTCTCTAGACACTTATCATTTCCATGTACAATATGAAGGATTACACGATTTTTTTGATTGGTTAACAATGTACTCGATGTGCCATGGTTATTTCTGGCTGATTTTAGATCAGTTGAGGATTTTTATCATTTCTTACCAATTCAATAAACTCACTCAGTATATGATTAGGGAAAATTGTATGTCTATAGGATCATAAACAATCACCATGTTAACGTGAGTGATGTATCTAATAAGGGTTTACATTATACATCATGGATTTGGTAGGTGTTATGTAAAGCCATAGAGGCTCAGTTAATATTTAGTGTAGTGTTCCATCCCAAGATGAAGAGATAGTAAGAGAAGAATATTCATATATTGGTGGATATGATATGGTATTTTATCATATATTTTAGTTATCCTTTTGAAGATCACTTAGTCATGGTTGATTTTTAAAATTATATAAAATTCCAAGCTTCAAATCATATAGATATTAAGTGGATGTTTTTGGAATATTATGTTATTCAACAATTTTTTGGAATGAGGTATGTGAGGTAGTAGTTGTGGGGGTTGGTATGGTATATGAAAACTTAGAGAGAATATAGATAATTCAAAATATTATGGTAATATTTTGGAATAGGTAGAATTATTATTACAACCATAGTAGGAGACCCATGGAGATTATTGTTGGAAACTGGGTATTTCTATAACTGAATCCTCGAATAGGTCACCGATAAATGAAGAATAGAGGGATGGTAGATCCATGATTTGTTGTTTCATGTGAGATCACTTTTTGGATAGGGATATTAGTGTAACTAATTGATCTAGATTATTTATATCAATGTATACATGATGTGTTTCTTGTGTACCAACTTCTATAAGAACATTATCAGCCCCATTCATGTGATTGATTGTGAATATGTTCTTCTAGAGCCTTACCCATCATATGTGGAAAAACCATTGTGGATAATACACTTGAGTGAGATGGTATTACATGGAAATATAGTGCCACTTTTTTGAGTCATATGGAATCATGGATGAATCTAAGAGAATATGTGGGAGTGTGTGTCCGATTTTCAATCTTAGTTCAATGATATGTTTGAGAAATCCCACAATAAATACTTCAAAAATATAATAATTTATTAGAGGTATATAATTATAATATTCTAAATTTATTATTTCCCTTAAAACCTTATTTTTAATGTAATTTGGATGTCTTATTATGTAAGAAAATAGTAAATTTTACCCTTAGACCAATATGTTCATGTGGTTTCGAAAAAGTAACCAGTGATTTATATGAGTTACCTAAGGGGATGATGAGTTTTAGGACCCTATGTAATGATAGAGTGGTTTTACCACAATTGGGTAAAGGTAATATCAATGATACGTATTTGTATGGTTATATCCATTACATGTTAAAGAGTAATATCAGAGTTATATAATCCACATTAACATAATCAGGATTTTATAAATTCTACTTATGCATAACACCATATTCACAATGGACGAGTAAAGATAACTCTATAAGAATATTTCTGAGATCCTCACACAATAAAGGAAATAATTAAATGTAAATAGAACAAGTTATTTACTTAGTTCAAACTAGTGTTTTCCTACTCCAATGAAAGAACACCACCACAAATATTTCTTAATACATAAAAAAAATAAAAGAGAACAACAGTTGAAAGTAGAAACTTAAAAGGAACACAAAAACTATCCATATAATAGGACCTAACCACTCCATCACATGTACTAAACTTGAGCTAATGATTGTAGAATTCACATACAAGACCAATTGACTCATGCATTCAAACCCACACATAAGACATAAATAAATAATGAAAATTTAGCACAAACATGAAATGGAATAGTAGCAGTTTCACAAGGGTGGATCCTAGATCTACTAATGGTGAGATGTTTCTTCATGGGTTATACAATATTTATGAAAATCTGGTCCACATAGATTTTTCAAGGGTCGATATCTCTATCAGCGATAATGAATGGATTAGGGGTTTCAGTCGTATGGAAGAGAACCACCTGATATTATCCATATCTCTCGAAATATCCAGTCTAAATGGAATTTGAAGAAAGAAAATAGACCTCACTCTATAGTGGAAATCATGAACATACAATATTTGGATACTGGAGAAAGGAATAAATGCATGGAATAAGGAATGTCAGTCACAATAGTATAGGAGGACATACAGAATGTAGATCATTCAAGGAATTATCATAATGAACAAAATGATGAGAAAAATCATGCCAAATATGTTTCAAGTGGTATTTGATGATTGGATAGAGGGTAGACAGTGTGAACCTAAAGGAAAATATCAATCACAAAACCAATACTCTAAAGATTCAGGATCATAAAGTATCCACAAATAGTAGTACACCGGAGGTGATCTTGAAGTAAAAGATAACAAACCTATACATACTGCAAATACAAACTCTATACACACATGGATATCCCACTAGATATATAATCCGACATGTTGTCCCAATATTAAGAAGCTTTAAATTTAGAAATTATTTTCAAAATAATTATAAATAGAAATTTTCATGGAGAATTTAAAAAGTGTTTTCTAATTTTAAAACAATAATTTTACTCACATAGTATATAATTCAATCAAATCATGATTAAAAATAAAAATAAACATAGAGATGAATCAATATAAGATATATTTCTCATAAGGTTTTATAAAATAAAATGTATAACCCAATTATGAAATTATATTAACATTTTAAAATTATTTTCAATTGTATCCAAATTCATTATTCACTTGTCGAATGTGAAATTTAATGAAAGAACTAAATTATTATTATCAATTATGGAATGTTATATCTAGGTTGATTTTACTTATAAAACTGATAGGATAATTTAATTTACCTATTTAACAATTATTTTAGAAAATTATAACATGAATAATATAATTACATTCAATCATAAAATAAAAAACAAATCATATTTTAATTTTATGTAAAATTAAAAAAATATCTATGTTATGTACATATTATTATTTACAAAATTATTCATGACACACAAACACTTATTACCCATAAAATAATAAGGACTCAAATCTCAATGAAATTAAATGATGAGATTACCAGCCTTGTTCAATTATAATCCTCATTCAAATATATATCATCGAATAAAAATGGGTTTCAACTACTATTGACATGAAAAAACATTATCATGATGAAAACCTAGGTTATTTATCAAACCAATATAGCCTCCAAAAAATATTATATATTTATATAAATATATAACAATGGGAAAAAATCTATAAAAATATAATGATAGTTACCTCATATAACAATTCCCACCAACTAGTCATTAGTAGATCCAATGTCTTACTCTATACTCTAACTGGAATCTAGTAACGGGTGATATAGAAAAGTCCTTATTAATAGTAAAAAATATAAATAAAATAACCAAACCTACCTAATACAAAAAAAAGGGTTTGGATTTATAGTTTATTATAACTTACCTCCAAACTGAATATAGTCACAACTGAGAGGGTTCACCCTAGATTCAAAAGACATCAAGTATCCCACCTATAACATAGAGTATAGTACTAACATAAACTAATATCTGGGGTAGTGGTAACGTATTAAATGACTGATTCATTCCGTCACTGAAGTAAAAAGTCATTCAATGTAATCTCAGATAACAAAATACTAAATCTAAAATCCATATCTATGAACAGTCCCGAAATTATCTTCCATCATCTTGGTCATTGAAGTAATACTCTCACGATTGATTAACATGATCTCAAGCTCATTTCTAATTGTGTTAAAGGGTTCTTATCCATTTTTATTTCCATGTATATCTAATTAAACTCACATAGAAAATGAAAATATATAATGTTAATCTCATATAAATTATGATAATCATTGATGGAATATTCATGGAATGTAAACTAGTTACTTGACTTAATAAAAAAAGAGAACAAGTCAAGGTATTGTCGTTAAATTTATCTCAAGATATCCTTTTAAATTGAAGTCTATTTAGTGTTGAATCTTCTATATAAGTCAACCACATATCACATCATGGCCCATATACACCAGAGGTCACGTAATTATTTGTTTTAGCATTTATATATCTGTAACCATCACCACATAGTAATATGAAAATCTGTATATTTGGGTATTCTTATCCCAATCCTAAGGTATAGAAACACAACATGATTCTATTCTAAAAAATTTATTTCATAAGAGTTCTTGTTCTGAAATTCACTGTATCCGTATTAAATACCAATTAGTTATTATTATATCATTGTTACTCATTATATATAAATACATCAACTAATCTCAGTTACTTGAATACATCATCTCACTTGATCGGGCTATCCTAAGAAAATATATATTTAAATTAAACTATATTCCATGGTACTATAAAGTCATCAAACACATATAATCATAACCTATAGAAATAATAAAATTCAAAAAATATGAATTATCAATATATAAGACATCATAAATATCTCATGGTTCTTATTTGAGAGTATCTACTATTTATTATAAATTTAACCAACCACAATAACCAATTTATAAATATAAACATCAATAAAACCATACTCTTATGTAAATTCCTCAATAACACACATAAAATAAAAATTTATCTTAAGCAATTGTGGAATGATGTCCCCCTTGTGAAACATAGGGAGAAATATAATATCTTTAAAAGTCAATAAAACAATGTGATTGATCCCCCCATCATTGAAATTTATCTCCACTATATGTCCAAATTATCATATTATAAGTTAAAAAACAAAATTATTTAATTCAAATATTCCTACTATATTTAAATTATCATGAAGAACCTTCTTCTACTGTCAAATAAATCCTAAAGAACCATCCATCCCAAAAAACACATTGGATAATGAACCAATCTAATACAAATATTCAATAACTCCTTCTACTATTTATATTCAAATATGATATTTAAAATCTATAATAATAAAATCATATAACTTAAGATCCTAAAAATAGGAATTGAAAACCCAAAAATGATCTCAAAACACTGTTTTGTTATCCTAAAATATATCAATGTATTTAAAAAATCCATTCTACTAGGATAATATAAAATTTATAATTTTGAACCACCAATTATACCATTTTATATTCATTCGAACTTTTTTTATTTAATATTTTTCAATTTTTAGAGAATATTAATTAATTTTTCACAATTTTCCCCTTTAAAGAAAATACCTTCCAAAACAGAAAATTAACTCTAAAGAAATAAAAAATTGATTAAAATGCATATAATAAAAATTTAAATATTCAAATTTTTTAAAAAATATGAATAGAAATTATCTATTTCTCTTGATCTAGATTAAATCACTATGCTAGGATGAAATGTGATGAAGTGTTTACATAAATGAAACCATTTATTTAAAAATAGTTTGAGGTTTAATGCCAATAATACTATAAAAAATTATATATATAATTAAAAGATTTTGGAAATAATATTATAATTTTTCAATGTGATTTTTTATTAATTCGTTTGAAAAATAGATTACCAAAAATTATAAATTTTAGTTATATTTGAATTTAATAATAAAATAATTATTTTAATTTTCTAAAATCCAAAATGATTATTATGGTATATAAACATAATAAAAATAACACTCATTTCAACAATTTATGTCATGTAATGTGATATTGTGATATATTTTAAATCCATTTTATATAGTCTTTTTTACCATTTAAAACTTTGAAATACATTAAACACTATTTTCAAAGCAAGTTACTAAGACGAAACATGGTTCCGAGTTATGGTGAGCATAGAATAAGATTTTTAAACAATTTAAAAATATTTTTCAACATGTTGGTATACTTTTTAAAAAATAATTAAATTTATTCCCTATGGATTATAAGATAAAATGTGTGTTATCAGGGTTAAATTTTGAATGTGGCGATTAACCTAGGCATGCATTACTAAATTTTAAAACCGGATGTTATGATGAGGAATCCATTAATGGGAAAATTATGCAAATTAATTATTTTAATTAATTTATTAATTCATTTATAAATAATAACCTATTTCCCTATATAAATATGTTTTTATGGTGAAGCTTTATGGTTATCCTCAAAACCATGGGATCATTAAGTGGGTAGTTCCTTCAATATTTATTCCCAAATTATGATCGGACTACTGACAATATCCAGATCATGGTGAAACGAGGTGTAGTGAACTCAAAGGGGTCCGTACATCATTTTATATATTGTTCCTTGCAAACAATTGAATTGAATATAGGTAAGTCAAATAAATTTTGGTTTTCCAATGCTTTTTATTTAATTTTTAATGTATGAATTTGATTTTCATATCATTTTCTAGTGACTTCACAACCATCAAATGGGCCCTTTTATAAAATTAGAATTTTTATTCAATTTATCCATATTAGAAAACATCTCACCAATATTCCCTGAAATTGAAATCATTTTCTAATAACACTTGAAAATTATGTTTATCACAATGTTTATGGTGTTGACCCTCATTTTTTGTGTTCTTTATCATTATCCTATAAGGTCATTGTTCAACATTTCTGGGCTGGTTGGAGCATGATCAAATCCATAATTTCATAGATGACTCATGGGAAATGAATATATTAGCATAATGATTATGGATAATGATAGATTATTAGATGTGAGTGATTAATCATATGGATCTTCGATCCAAGACTAAGAGGTAGAAACAATGGTGTGTTAGGAAGAGAATGTTCTTAATGCGGGAGGACTATATTCGGATTTCTTGCCAACAAAGGTATAGAATCGATTGTAAGATATGATAACCAGAATTTCTAGATATTCATATAGTGGATTTTGATGTTAGAGAGCTTGATTGATAGATATATGACTAAACTATTATTTATTTGAATACACGAAAACATGGTTTGTAGTCTGATGAACACATGTCATGTAGCGCTACCCAGTTTCAGGGGCTTGGCTGGTGGGGATGATATGTATCAAGAACTATTAGTCTTGGCCACATATAATGTGACCCTTCTTGAGAATCTTTTATGTGTTCTAGGAACCCATTCATAGAACCTATTGTGGGAGGATATGTTGTGTACTCTTAGAGTACACCGACACCACCATATAGGCCAACTGGTACTTGGGCTTTCCCAGGTACACAGCCATGTACAAAAACCTGTCTACGAGATCACAGGAAAACCCTGAGTAGATTAGACATAAAACTCAGATTCCTTGAATATTGTTTATTACAACATATCTGGTAATCCATATTTTAGAAACGACATGCCTATGAAGGGGAGTGGGGCCACACAAAGTTTAGACACCCTTATATATAATGTACTTATTGAGAATCTGACTCCTCTTGTATATCCTTTCATTTGACTAATATTTTGGACCATGAGTATAATATCAAGACAATTTCTCCACATAGAACATGACAATGGCATTAATAGTGGCTTCTAAGATATTATATGAGAGGTTTTCAGCACCACACCTCTTTAAGAATCACGCGAAAGTGGTAGGGATCAGGAAATCTTGTCAAAGAGAGTCCAGGGAAATAATTCCCCCATTATTCTCATACATTTTTTAGTGGTACCCTACTATTGTATCATGGAATGGGTCCTATACCAATTGAGTGGTTCCCTCCTATTATATATGGTCATGGGTAAACTAACTAATAACTATCACCCTACTACTCTATCAGGACATGGGTCCTTTCCATTTTATGTGGTACTCTCCTATAGTATCATGGCATGTGTCCTCATACTATTGAGTGTCACACTCCTACTATATTTCAGAATAATTCCTCTACATACTGATTAATACCCTCATGTTGTATCATATCATGGGAAATAAACCTACTGAGTGAAACCCTCCTAATATATCTGGGCGTGGATCCTCTACCTAATTAGTGCATCCATCCTGTTATATTTGGGAATGGGTCCACTACCTACAATGTGAAACCCTCCTATTATATCAGAGAAGGGGTCCTTATCTACTATGTGGAACCTTTCTGTTGTATTAAGGAATTGGCCCTCTACCTACCAAGGGGGATCCTCATATTGTATCATATTATGGGAATTATTCCAATTGAGAGGAACCCTTTTATTAGACCATGGAGTGGGTCCTATAACAATTTATAGGAACCCTCATGTAATATCAAGCAATGGGCCCTCTTCCTACTGAGTTTAACCCTCTTATTATATTATTTCATGGTTCCACTACCTTTTTAGTGTAGCCCTCCGATTATTCCATAGTATGGGTACTATACATATAGAGTGGCAGCCTCTTGTCTTATGAGGGAAATAGTTATGTACATGGATTTTCTTCCCTGTCAGGACGTTGAAAAATTGTGAGGGGGAGACCCTCCACATGTTGTATTCATATAGACACATTTTATATTGAGAATCATGGTATTACAATTTTGAAACTAAATGTAAAATTGTAATCCTAGGTGGGGCTATGAGATGGAGACCCACTTTCACTCCCCTATTGGATTTCCTTTTTGATAGTATATATATATATACATATATATATTATTGTTATTTGGTTTCATTTCTATCATTTTTTGTTTTATATTAATACTTTTATCTTGTACCACATTTATCCCCCTCCATTTTTTAGGGTATCATACTTGTTATTTATATTCTCACCCTTATATGGTCTTTAACAGCACTTGCCATGTCTTGTGTAGAAGATGGAAAGGTTGAAAGTGATTTAAATGTATCACAAGGATGACTTGGTGTATTTGACCACATAAAATTTTAGTGGATTTAAAATAAAGATCCATGGTTTGTCAACATTTCTTTTCTAATTGTTCTCCGGTGGGGGAATCTATTTTGGTTGGATGTGTAATTTTCCCTGTCACATTTTGGATTTCCCAATCACACTCTGTGAATTCCACAATTGTTTTTAAATGATTTTTTTTCTAGAGATTTTAAAATTTTGATTATTATTCCTCTTAAATTTTATATAGTGAGGACTGGAAGCATGCGTTCAGGTATATTAGATAAAGGTATCCCATTTAGTTATGCTTTTCGACACTTGTCTGCATCTCATGGTCGATGGAGTTGGGTCTGGGGTAGTTATAGATTTTCCAACCATTGGACAATAGGGCCTAAATTGCTTGGGTAATGATATAATGGTATCATAAGTAATTCTAAATCATGTTTATGTTTGGATGCTTATACCCTATTAGGATTTTATGTCATAATACGGAAAATTCAATGTTTCTAGAGTGCAGTTTTTTTGATAGGGAACCTAGTGTTGGTGCAGCAATCATTGTATAAACTCATTAGACTATAATTAAGTTATTTTTTATATGAAATTCTATGAAATTGGTTATATGTAAAATTGGTACACACATCATATAGATTGGGAGTTTTTACATTCTGTTGTACGTAAAATCCAAAAATATATATACACATCTGACTATGGTATGTCTTGATTAATTTTTTAGGATTCCACTACAAATAGAGCAATCCATGTTACTAATTTAGGATCATGATGACTATTTTCTAAATGATTTGGCCTTGGTTCAAGGGTTATCTCAAATGATATTTCCTCTAGGAGAACGGGTAGTTGAACCCCTTCCGGTTGATCACCATATTATACAGGAGAGAAGGATAAGGATGCATGAAAGTTTAGTATACTCCCTGAGTTATTGTGCTTGAGGGTACTAAGGTAATGTGGTGATATAGAAACATCTTAATCATACGATAGGATTGAGTTGGTGATATGAGTATTAATAATTGTGTGAACCATCACTAATCAAATGGTTGTTTTAAAATCTAGTTGTTTCCATGGAGAATATAGGATCTTGTTAAATTTAGTCATAATAAAAAAATTCAAGGCAGTACTCTTTTGGTTGGACTTCGAGTATTTATTTCATGAGGATTACTACCTCATGTGCTTGTTCTCCTCTATTATTCCAGATAATTTGGATCTTAAAAAGGTAGGAATAATGGTTTCTATGTATGGTTTGATGTTCCGTGACATTATGTGGTACTCCCTCAAAATGGTTTGTAATTTTTACTTCTATGAAATAAGGATTAATTTCAGTTTCTCAAAATGCATATGTGTTACTGTGGTGATCTTATAAATTTTAGTAATGATAGAGGGTTTGAGTGGGCACTAGTGATGGAGATCTTCTAATAACATCAGTGTTCTATTTCTAGAGCCAAGAGTGGGAGTTTTAGTTATAATTCTTCTATAATAACTAGTAATTACTAATTGGGTGGTTCTTAACATAGTATATATCCTCATGTTTAATATTATGGACATCTTTATATGGAATCATGATTTTTTAGATTTAAAGGACAAAAGGGATAGGGGTTATTCTAGACATGTGATAGGCAGTTTCACATTGAACATAATTTTCCAACACAACCTGTTGAAGAGGATAGGGATACAGTTGATAGTAGAGACAACATTGTGATCGTGTATCAACCAAACATGGCCACAGTGGCCCCAAAAGAGCCAAATAAAGTAGAGGATAAGGTGGGGCTCTTATATGAGGAGTTGGTGGTGGTGGATGACTATTTCTCTCTTCCCACCCCCACCACTAGGTGGACCATGTCATGATATGGGAGATAGTGTTCTGGGCCAATGGTAGTTACTTGTGTATGGAGTCTTAGGTTCTTATAGCTAAAACGATGATTATAGGTATGATATATTATTATTTTATTCTTAATTTAGTACTATATGTATTTCTTATTTATTCTATTATCTCCTTACTCATGGTTTCAGATAATGAGCTCTGAAAAGAGACTTTATCCAATTATCTTTTCCTTGAGGATCATAAATGGAAGGATCCTTTGATATAATTTATTATTCCTTAGTGTGAGATATTTCTTGTTAAGTATTTTTTACATGGGGACTCTTGGTCATCACAATGATACTGTATGGAGTCATCTTTGGCATGGATTAGTTATCCATGGTTCACTCCCATAATAAACGTCATTGAAGAAAATTCATATTCCTTCAGCCATAAGGTATGATATTATTCTTCATGGGAGAGAGAGAGAGAGATCATGGAAGAGTGAGTGAGTCTGTTTATCATGATGATAGAACCCAACACCCATAATTTGGTGAGCTTAGAACATGGAATAGAGGATTTTTAATGAATATTTATTCAATTAGATATGGTGAATTATATTGAAAAATTATCTGATGACATTCTGGGAAAACCATTAAGTTGGGATATAATTTTTTTGATCAACATTCACACCAATAAGACTCTGATGTTTCTCGTATCATATCGTATGGCCCTTATGGAGCTATAGGATAAAAGGGATCAATTGGATGAACATTAAGTGATGTTTTTTATGAACTATTTTTTCCCTCTAATGATATCTAGTTTTGAATATGAAAGTGGTGGACAATGGTGTTTCGATCATTGTTCATTACAATCACCTAATCATGTCCTGGATAAATAGAAAGTACAAATTATTGACATCTGATTTGATCTTTGTAATGTTTTGAGGAGAGTTATGATTATATAATATTGATACTAGGTCCAGCTACGACCATTTGAGAATTCATGTGGCATATATATTGAATCTTTCATTCCAATGTTTATATAGAAAGTACAAGTTCCTACTGATGCCTTTTGGTTTGAAAAATTCTCCCAATGTGTTTATAGATTAAATTAAACAGATCATCAAGAAAAACATGGACTAATATTTATTTTTCATTATTGATGACATACTATTCTACTTTGAATCAATGGACAAGTAGTCAGAGCACATAAATATGGTCTTAAACATTTTTTAAGAGTAAAAAATTTATAGTAAAGTCTCGAAGTCCTAGTTCTAGATCCTTGAGGTTATCTTTTGGGGATGTAATTACTAATCATTGATTAGTTGCGGTCCCAGTGAAGGTTGATACAGTTTTTGAATGGGATCCACCCAATAGTGTGTTATAGGTGTAGTGTTTTCAGGATTTGGTAAGGTACAACAAGAGTTTTAGGGAGAAATTATGTAGGACTGCATCCCTTTTTACCACCCCTAATGTGGAAGAGGATGTAGTTTATCTATTACTAATAGTTATAGAGGGAATATGCGAAGTTGAGGATAAGGATGAAAATTAAATATATTTTGAAACTACCATAGGAGGGTGTAGAGTAATTTGTATACTGTGATGCCTCTGCAGATAGACTCCAGTACCAGTTGATGTAGAGGTAGGCAGTGGTCACATATGGTTTGAGACAGTTGATACCCCATGATCAGAACAATAGAACACCTGTACTATAGTTGGAAGCAATGGTCATTACACTAAAGATGGGGATACAATATCTTTTGGAAGAGAGTTTTATTATTTACTCATACCATCAAAGTCTCAGGCTTGTCTTCATGCCTAGGGACTTGAACTCAAGACAAAGACATATGATTGACTTCTAATAGGACTATGACTTTGAGATGGTCTATAATCCTATGAAGGGAAGTGTGGTGGTTGATTACCTTAGTATGAAGTCCAAATAATTTGGGGGATATCTATTATGAGGACATTTAAGGCCATATATCCTTTTTGGATTCACTTTATGGTTTAAAAAAATATGGAATCCTCTCATCCCTTTCAAGGGTCGGATGATGGTTTTGGCCATGATTCAATAGGAGTGGATGATGGAGTTTCAAACTTCCCTTTTGATTATACATCTTGGAGTAGGGAAGTTATAGAGAAAATGCAGTGTTAGATTTTTGGAATGGATTGAGAAAAATAATTATTGAGTTGAACTATTAGTGTCACAGAAGTTAAGAGGTAATGGATAACCTGTAGGTTATGGAAGTTTTGTTGTATCCTATTGAGATACCAAAGTGTAAATTATATGGATTAACCATGGACATTGTAACATGGTTTCCATGGACAACAATAATACATTATTCCATATTGGTGATAGTTGGGCAAATTTCAAAAATATAAAAATTACTCGCTATTTGGGAGAAATGATCGATGTATATTTTTGCAATGTTATACATACATGATATCATACACCATCATGGGTTTACCTTAATGATTCTCTATAAACGTGATGCATGGATTATTTCATGGTTGTGGATAGTCCATCATGAGGCACTCAGGTCCCAGTTGAAGATATGTGAAAAAATCTCACCCTGAGATGGATGGGAAAATTGAGTGCACTACCCATGTGTTGGGGGATATGTAGGTGTTACACATTAGTCGAATCTTAGAGGATCTGTTACCTATGATATAAATTTCATATAATAGTACCCATCACTATTCTATCAAAATAACACGTTTCAATTCCTAGTATGGGATACCATGTATAAGTCCCTTATGATGGACTGATATCTGTGATGCGTCTCTTGCTTGTATTTAAATGGTGCATGCAATGATGGAAAAAGTTCAAGAGTTATTTTCTAATATAAGGAAGTACTATAATAGGAAAAAAGATTATGCAGATTTAAATAAGTGGGACGTGGAGATGGAGTAGGTGGGCCATATTATCTGGAGATTCACCCTAGGATTAGGATTCTTGAGATTTCATGTGTGACGTTTGATATACCCATGTTTAATTGGTCCATTTGAGATGTTTTATAGGGTTGGTGAGTTTTGCTGCATCACTTTCATACGCCATTGTTGGAGTTAGTGCATGACATCTTCTATGTGTCACTAATGGGCTTATAATTTCATGATCCTACATGTGTTATTGACTAGGGAGAGACAGACATCAAGTACAGTTTACCTTTAAAACGTACTTGATGGTGATCGATGATATGCATGAGATAAATCTATGTGGATATAACCTTCTATTGTATCTTGAGTTGCAGTATCATGGGACCATATTCTAGAGCTCCTCCAAGTGAGTGAGATAGATGCTCTTATAATATACTCACATTTTTTCTTGGTCCGTTTTTTTAGGGATGAAAAACATGAAATATGAATTAAATTAGAGACTATATTTTTCATTGGAAGAATATAAAATATATTAAAAAATATTTTCTAATCTAGGAGAAGAAAAGATGAGTAATTACATGGCTCTATGATACCAGAATATATTTTAAAAAAACATAAAATATATTTTATAACATGGAAGAATAGTTTTATAGAAGTAGTGGAATATCTACTAAAAAAATATCCCAGAAAAAAAATATGTGATATATATATAGATTATGGAACAGATTTTTCCCCTAGGTTTTACATAAAGTTGGTCATCACATGGATTTAAGATGAGGTATCTTTTGGAAGGTATGTTGAATGAATTAAATAATTTAATTTAATTAATTGAATTATTACCCATAACATATTCCTCTCTATAAATATGTTGTTATATAGAATCTCCAGGGTTATTTTCATAACCCTGGGATCATTGAGACACATATTCCACTGATATTTGTTGGAAAATTGAGATCACATGAAGAAAAAAACTGAAGTAACATGAATCAAGGTGTAACAAAAGCAGTGTGTCCGCTCCATTATTAGAAACATTATATTCCCCAATGATAAATCCAAATTGAAATAGGGATCATAATTTTTTTAACCTATTGAATAAAATTTTTAAGAATTAATTTGATCTTATTATCTTTTTTTAGAGATTTCAATCCATTCGTGTGATCCCCTTAGTAAAATAATTTTTTTTCTCAATTTATTATACTTTTTTTCATGATCTCACTCTATATTCCATTTATTAAAATATTTGGTGGAAAAATCTTATAAAACAATGGTTATCACCTTAGTTATGTTATTTTACCCAATTATCTTCACATTCATTTCTATTGGCCTATAGGGTTTCATTTTGACTTTTCAAGGAGGGTATGAGTGTGACCGAACCCCAAAATTCCTGGAACATTCATGTGTTATGAATAGAATGGAAATTAGAAGATGTATTAGGATAGATAATATGATTTGGATGATGAACCATGTTGGTATAGATTTTGGGATGATGCATTAGTAACGGAGGTTCCTTGGGTGTCGTGAGGGATTCGTTCCATAGGACCAGATTCGAAATTCCAGCAATTAAGGGACAAAATAAATAACTAGAGGTGATTACACCTTTGTTTGTGGGTCAAATTATATGTTTGGTGCTAGGGAAGATAGATATGGATTAACATTAATAAATTGGTGATTAAATAAAAAATGTTCTACATGGATGTAGTTTGATGGACACATGTGGTGTAGCCCCACCCCGTTGCAACGACTAGAGTTTTGGAGGAATTAAGGATCACACTAATTATTGATGGGACACATTTTCTATTACCATCATCAAGAAGACATTTTATTTTACCATAGTACAATCCTTGTTCCCCATGTGGGAGGACATGACGTTTACACTCGAAGTACATGCACATAGACATGTACCCAATCGGAAAACCGAGCACGACTAGTAATACGAACATGTACAAAAACAATTCTAGGAGAGCACTGGACGATTTTGGGTGGTTTAGACATGAATTTTAGTACCATCACCATCTATTTAGTACAAAATGTCTACAAATCTATGTGCTATCATGGAAACAACTAGAAAATGGATTAGGAACACCCTCATCTAGACCCTCTACACACCATGAACATCTTCTGAATATTATATATATCATGACTCATTGTATTTTACATGTATTTTTCATGAGATTAGACAATGCAGATTCGTCTTCCACATAGAATGTAATGGTGTATTTTTACTTGATTTTGAGATATTGTATGAGATGTGATGAGTCTGATGCTTATTTTGGAAGCACTAGAAAATGGTAGTGATTAGGCATGACCATCCAAGATTGGATGAGGTTGACAATCCCCTATACTCCTCATATTATTTTGAGTGGTACCCTACTATTTTATTAGGGAATGGGTCCTATAACTATTGGGTGGATCCTCTTTCTTTATTAGGGCTTGGTTCTCCTACCTACAAATTGGAACCATATTTTTTTATTAGATCATGGACCCTATACCTACTTATTGGGACACCCATTTATATTAGCTCATTGGTCATATACCTATTGAGTGGAAGTCTCCTTTTTTATTAGAAAAAGTGTTATCTATGTATTGTGTGGCACTCTACTATTGTATCATGGAATGGGTCCTCTATCTACTTAGTGTTAACCTTCTATTGTATCATTGAATTTTCCCTCTAACTACTAATTATAACCCTCATATTTTATTAGGGCCTGGTCCTTCTACCACTTTGGAAGAACCCCCCTATTTTATTAGGGCACAGGTCATCAAGCTACTTTGTGGCTCCCTCGTATTGTAGTAAGGAAGGGGTCTCCTATCATCTAAGTAGGGCCCTCATGTTATACCATGGCATGGGTTCTCTCCCTATTTAATGTAATGATCATATCATATCAGGGCATGAGTCCATTACCTATGGAGTAGAACCCTCTATCCAGATCAGGGCATTGTTACTCTACCTGCTGAGTGGAACCCTCATGTCGTGTAAGGGCACGAGTCCTCTACCTATTGAGTGGAACTATCTTTTTGTACCAATGTATCGTTCTTCTGGATGCTGAGTGGAACCCTCCTATAATATTAGGTCATGGGTCTCGTACTTGAATTTTTTTCCTCGTCAGGCAACAGAGTAGTGGTGTGGTTAAGACCATCCACATGTTTTCTTATAATAAACATGTGAGATGTTGGGCATCATTGGCTGACCGTATTGGAACTGTAGGCAGACATATCATCATGGGATTGGATATGAGATAGATATCCCCTTTCGTTGTCCTATTGTTTTTCTTTTATGACCATTTATATATATAATGGATTGTGTGTTTCTTTTCCTTCTTTATTTGGATGAGTATTCTACTTCTATCATGTCTTCTATTGCTCCCCACAATGAGAAAATGAGCATTTGTGATTTGAATCGAATCCCATTGCAATAAACCTTACCATGGTTTGCACACCAAACTGAGGGAATGAAATTTAAGACCAGAATATACTCCCATGGAAAATGTCTTCGATCAACATTATTATATGTGATGGTATTTACTTATGGTCAAAAATAAGTTATTAGAAGAAGAATATTTTTGATGGGATACATCACAAATACCTTATCTTTTTTTAGTTATTTGCGATAATAATTAAATCTCATTGAAAATAAGCTATGAACATAATGGTACTTGTGACGGGTCTTGTCGAAAATAATATTTTTACTTTAGTACTGGTTATTTATGTTTGGTATTATTTGCAACGGGTCTCAACAAAAAATTCTATTTTTGATTGTAGACCCTCACTAATTATCTAAACTATATTTTCCCCAACCACCACCTGAATTTTGTTTCACTTTCCCATCCTCTTCCTCTACTCTATTTTCCTTCTCTCCTATTCTTCCCCTTAAATTTATAAAAGTTTTTAATTTGATAGCGACAGAATTTTATGTCATTACTTCCAACTAAAAGATTAATTTTAAGGTATTTATTTAATGTTTTTAATTTCAATTTACATTGTTTTATATTATATTATTAACAATTATTATCAATAAGGCATAATTAGTTTTAATTCATTTTTTTTGTTTTTCACTAATTAGTTTTATGTAGTTTTAATTATTTCTAATTAAATGTTTTTAGTTTCAATTATTAATGATTATATTTAATTAGAAAAAAATTATAGTTATTAATTTTAGTTGTTATTATAATTTATTAATAATCAAACGAGAAAATATATAAATATTAATTAGAATGAAAGAAAATTAAAATAAATATTTCAAAATTTTAAAAATTAATAATCAAAGGAGGTAATATAAAACATTTATTGAAACAAATGATACATAAAAATCTAACTAACAATTTATATAACATAGTAATAAATAATAACATTTTTAATGTAGAATATATTAATCACCACTAATTATTAATTAATAATTGAAATTAATTTATACTGATTTTTAAAAATTAATAGTAAATATTAATAAAAATATAAAAATTTGTGCTAATTAGAACAAAAGTGTGATAATTTGTAAAAATAATTATTAGAAATTAATCATTATTTCTAGAAAAAAGAATAAATTTTATGAAATCAGTTGTACTTATTAGAAATCAATGATAACTACTAAAAATCAATGATACATTGTGAAAATTAAAAATAATTACTGCAAAACTAATGATAGATAATAAAAATTAATGGTATTTTGTAAAAATTTGTGCTAATTTAGTAAAATTAGAGATACATATATGTAATTTCTGAAAACATGAACTGATTATTAAAAAATAGTGATAATTAATAAAAAATATCACAAAATAGTGGCACATAGTACTAATTATTAAAAATTAGTGGTAATTAGTGATTTTTTTTGTAATTAGTAAATATTTTAGTCAATTATTAGATATTAGTAGAACATAGTAAAAATTTGTGACATGTAGTAAAAATTAGTAAAATTAGTAATACTTTGCCTAAATTAGTGATAATTTCAAAAAAATAGTGGTAATAAGTGATAATTTCTAAAACATAGTGGTAATTTGAAAAAAAGTAGAGGTAATTAGTAAAACGTTGTAGTACGTATTATGAATTACTGGTAAATAGTAAAAATTTGTATCACTTAGTAATTATTTCCCAAAAAAATATAATAATTAATTGTAATTAGTAATAATTAGTGTAAATTTGTAAAAAAATGTTACAATTAGTGGAAATTAGTAAAAATTAACAGAAACTAGTAAAAATTAGCATCACATTGTAACTATCGTTGACACTTACAAACAAATTGCATCACTTAGTAAAACATACCATTAATTATATAAAATTAGTGGAAATTGAATCAAATTAGTGGTAATTAAATAGATTTCATAGTAATTACATATAATATGTTGTAATTAGTAATATTTTGAAATAACTACTAAAAAATAGTTGTACTTAGTAGTAATTACTTTAAATCATCATCACTTAGTAAAAAGTATAGAAAATTAACAAAAATTACTGGTCATTACAAATAAATATAGGTAATTACATAAAATTATTGTCTATTACTAAAAATTATCGGCATTTAATTAAAATAAGTAGTACATTGTGGAACAATGTGAAAATTGGTTGTACTTAGCGGCATATAGTTAAAATTAATGACACTTATAAATAAGAAGTGGAAATTAGTAATAATTATCAAAAAATAGTAAAAATAAATGGTATATAGTAATAATTAGAGACACATAATAAGAAATTGAAAAAATTACAAAATATGTGTGGTAATTTTTGATGTTTTGGAACAATTAATAGTAATTAGAAGCAAATAGTAATCTATAGGAAAATTAGTAATAACTAGGAGTAATTAAAATGAATTAGTAGAAATTAGTAAAAGTTAGTAGCGCATAGCAGAAATTTGAGATAATTACAGAAAACTAGAGATAATTAGTATTATTTTACCATAATGAGTAATAATTGAGAATAATTGGTTGTGGCTACTAAAAAACATTAACCATTAAAATTTAATCATAATTTGTAACAATTACCTATAATTATATGTAATTTCTAATAATTGGTTAAAATCACCACCAATTATTTTAAATTAGTGGTAAATAGATAAAATTGATTATATTTAAGAGTAAATTAATACTATTTAAATTTTTACACTTTTTGGATGTCCAATATTATATAAAAACAATCATGTACAATTTTATTAAATTCAATTTTTTTAATAAATATGGAACAAGGATGTCGACAATAGGATTTATTATAAGATCATTATTAGATAAATAATCACAATAATAAAAATCACAAAATTATAAATCATAAATATATTATGAGTTTTAATGATTTTTTATCATTTTCATCATCAAAATTAGATTTTTTTTAAAGGGACAATTAACTGTTCATTAATGAAATTAAATCTAAGGATGGATGACACATTTTTCAGTCTTGGTTGTCATCTATTACATTTTTGTTCAAAAATATTATTTTTTTCTATCAAACTGCTGAATGTTGTTCCATTGAAGAAATTAATTATTTGTATCCAAATCCATTAAGGATTCAAACATTTGTACATGATGTCACGAACCGAATCGGGTCGCCATCCGAACTGACGCCCGACTCGGCCCGCGGAAAGGCCCGAAGGGCGTTCCCGATCCCCACGGGCTGGCACAAGTGCCCGGGTATCAAAATAAACCTTGGGAACGGTTTACCCGAGTGAACAAATGTAAAGTAGCGAACCAAAGTAAACCAAATAGAGATAATGGTTACAGTCAAACATGTAGACAACCAAACTTGTTTTTGGTTCACAAGTACTCAAAACCCAAATAACACCAAAACAAAAAAACCAAAGACCAACCTAAGGACTGTCGCCCGGTGTAAGGACACCACCTCTATGCCACCACCAAAACGTCACGTAGATAGTCCTGCTAACAACCTGAACCACTGCTCCCAAAAGCTGGACCCCTACCTGTATCAGAAGTAAACAAGTCTACTTACACCCAAGGGTGTAAGTAGGGTGTGAGCAATCACCCAGCAGGATATCACCAATAAATGATTCCACACACAACTATCAAAAGACAACCAAATGCAATGCTGAAATAAAGATAGAAGGAAGTGAAAAAGAAAATGGTTTTTCATAAAATGATTTAAAAGAAAGGCAGTTCAAGATAAAAGCATTAGGATAGCAGTTCAAGTGACATAACACGTATCAGCATGCACGCAAGGTAACTGGTGGCACCAAGGGATGGGAAAAGTCCTATGGGTACTAGACTAGCGGGATCCTAGAACGTCGTGTCTCGGTGAAACGTGGCTTAGGCGGCCACGACCCTCAGATAACGTGGCTTAGAAGGCCACGACCCTCAGAACACGTGGCTTAGAAGGCCACGACCCTCAGATATCATAAGTTTAGTTAGTGTTGCAGTCGTCAAACCTGCCAGTGAACCCAGGTCAGGTCATCTCCGGAACACTAGCTCACTAGTCCCAGTATCCCCACCTAATACCTCTGCTTCCCTCCTTGTGCTCACCTAAAGATCAAAGTTCATATAGTATGTCACATTATCACTTAGAGCCAAACGTGTCACCTGCACACTGATATCTTTTTTGAAAACCACACACACACACCAAAACCTCCTTTTTCTTTTTCCTCTTTAAAAAAAACTTAGACCACACTGCACAGTTTACAAATAATAATAAACAGCCAAAGTGAGTTTCCGAAATAAAAGAAAAGGACTTGCACCACATAAATAGACCACTGGCAAAATTAGATGCACATTTAAAAAGTAATTAAAAACTAATTGTCAATATGAGAACTAATCAGCAGGGTGATGAAAAATTAAACCAGCATGCAAAAGATCGCCAAAAGATAACTGAGTGCGGAATCACCTACCTCAAACAGGCGCGGAAGAAGACACGGCGCAAGACTCAAGTTGCGCCGCGGTCGCACCGCCTTGAGCCGTCAACCAGGTCCTAAAAACAGCATAACGCTCAACGGGTTCAGCAAAGTGTTAGAATAATAATAATAATGATAATAATAATAGCAATAACATAATAATAATAATAATAATAATAATAACCTATTAAAATGATAAAAATATAATAATAATAATAGTAGCAGTAATAATATAGTATAATAATAATTATAATAATAATAATAACATAGAATAATAATAATAATATAATAACAATAGCAATAATAATAGTAATAATAATAATAGTATTATTAACATAATAATAATAATAATAATATGATAATAATAACAATAATAATACAATAATTACAACAACAATAATAATAATAATAATAATAATATTATTATTATTATTATTTACATAATTATAATAATAACATATTAATATTTATAGTAATGATATAATAATTAACATATTAATAATAATAACAAAAGAAAACCAAAAATCTTTTTAGATGAGTTAAAATAATAAAATAAAATAAATAATAAATAATAAAAAAAATAAAAAAAGTAAAACAAACCTACTGGGTGCAGGAACGACGCAGCAAGGAAGAGCGCCGTCCGGAGAAGAGGAGGAAGAAGAGGAAAAGAATAAGGAGAAGAGAAGAAGAATAAAAGAGAGAAGAAGAAGAGAAAGAAGAAGAAGAGAAGGAAGAAGAAGAGAAGGAAGAAGAAAAGAAGAAGAGGAGGAGAAGAGGCAGAGAACGCCGGCTGGACGGAGGGCTGCAGCAGGGGTGCAGCGGGGCGGCGGTCGGCGAGGGGTGCAGGAGCGGGGAGGTGCGTGGTTCGAGGCGGAGGGCAGGGACGACCCGAGTAGGGGAGACGTAGCAGCTGAGGGTGAGGGAGACGGTGCGCCGGCTGGGCGAAGGAGAGGAGGTAGCACGAGCAGGTGAGCGGGAGGGTCTTGTGCGGTGCAGTAGAGGGCAACCGCAGGGGGGTTGCGTGGTATGGGTGAGTAGCAGAGGAGAGGTCCGGTGGGAGGAGAGTTGAGGCGCGGTCTGGGCTTGGGAGCGCGGCGGAGCAGAGGGAGAGGGAGGCGGCCGAACCAGTGAGGGGCACAGCAGCGGGGGAAGGAGAAGGAAGAAAAAAGAAAACGGGGGGGAGAGGAAAATGTGGGGAGAAAGATAAGAGGAAATAAAAAAAAAGAAAATGAAATGAAAAAGAGAAAAAGTGGCGGCTAGGGTTTCAGGAGGGGGGGGGGAAGTTAAACAAATTAATATAATATAATAATATTAAGTGTCATAATAACATTAAAAATATTATTAGTAATAATAATTATCAAAATCTTAATGATAGTAACCGCATAACAATAATAATAATATATTAGCAATAATAATAATAATATCATAATAATTATAAAGATAATAATAACAATAATAAAAGCATAACAATAATAATAATAATAATAGTAGTATCAATGATAATAATAATAATTCAAATAATAATAAAAGTTAACATCTGCCATTTGATTCGTCCGCGCAAGGGGCACCGTGCGTTGAAAAGGCAAAGCTGCATGGCCTTGTCCATCCCCTACTCGTGCGCCGAGCGGCATAAGGCCCGCACGCGCGCACCGTTACCCCAACGGGCAACCCAAACTAGGTTCAGCTCATGATACAACCAAATAATTTAATTAAACCTGCAATTAATTTATGAAATAAAAATTTAAAATTGAACGCATACCTCAAAAAAGTCCGGGCGTGACAATTCTCCCCACCATGAAAACTTTCCGCCCTCGGAAAGTCAGCTCAAAGCCTGATTAGAGAAAAGAAATGGGTACTCCTGCTCAACCCATGACTTCCGCTCCCAAGTCTCATGTTCATCGTTCCCGTGCTGCCAAAGAACACACACCAGAGGAATGGACTTTCCACGCAGCACCTTTTCCCGAGATTCCACTATACGCACTGGTCGCTCGACCACAGATAGGTCGGACTCTATCTCCAGCTCCTCCCAATTCAGCACATGCGACGGGTCGGGGTTGTACTTCTTTAGTTGGGAGACATGAAATACGTCATGAATCTACGTCAACTGTGAGGGCAAAGCTAGCCTGTATGCCACCTTTCCAATCCGCTCAAGAACCTCGAAAGGTCCGACATATCTCGGTGTCAGCTTCCCCTGTTTCCCCAAACGACGGTGACCCAAGCGAGGGGCCACTTTTAGGAACACTCTGTCCCCCACTGAAAACTCTAGGTCCTGCCGCCTTTGATCTTCATAAGACTTGTGGCGACTATGAGCTATCAACAATCGCTGCCTAATCAGCTTGACCTTCTCAGACGTCTCCTGAACAAAACTCGGTCCCAAGAGCGAGGCCTCTCCTACCTCAGCCCAACACAGAGGAGACCGACAAGGCCGACCATAGATCGCCTCAAAGGGTGCCATTCTGATGGAAGACTGGTAACTGTTATTGTAAGCAAACTCGACCAGCCCCAAATGGCTATCCCATGAGCCTCCGAAATCTAACACACAGGCTCGGAGCATGTCTTCCAGAATCTGATTCACCCGCTCTGTCTGGCCATCGGTCTGAGGATGGTATTTCGTTCTCATCTTAATCTGCGACCCCAAAGCCTTCTGGAGGCCTCCCCAAAACCGTGATGTAAAATGGGGGTCCCTGTCAGAAACAACTTCCGACGGCACACCATGAAGTCTGACCACCTCCTGAACATACAAGAGGCCCAGTTCCTCTACCTTCGCTGTGTCTCTGATCGGAATAAAGTGGGCAGACTTAGTCAAACTGTCAATCACCACCCAGATAGCATTCCTCCCTCGAGGTGGACGAGGCAAGACAATGATGAAGTCCATGGCGACCTTGTCCCACTTCCAGGTAGGAATGTGTAATGGCTGGAGTAGGCCAGATGGTCTCTGATGTTCTTCTTTCACTTGCTGGCAAGTATAACATCGGGATACGAAGTCGGCTATGTCCTATTTCATACCTGGCCACCAAAACTGGCGGCGAACATCGTAGTACATCTTGGTGGTACCAGGATGGACGGCCCACTGAGATTGGTGGTTATCCTGCATCACCACCTTTCGCAGAGACAACGGCACTACAGCACGGCCCTTGAAGCATAAGACCCTCTGGGAAGACAAAGACCAATCAGAAGAAGTCTCCCCACCATGAAGAAACTGCATAGATTGCTGACAAAACTCATCACCAGGCTGCTCCTGCTGAATCAACTCTATAAGGGCAGGAGTCAACTGGATGCTAGCCAAGAAAGTACCTCCACTGTGCTCCCTGCTCTCCAAATGCAACTGGGCGAAGAGCCCCATAAAAGTCCACTCATCGCTGGACTTCTTCAACGCCTGCACTGGTACTTTTCTGCTCAATGCGTCAGCTACTGCATTACCCTTGCCAGGGGTATAGACAATATCAAAATCAAATCCCTGCAGGTACTCGACCCAGCGGCGCTGCCTCAAATTGAGATCCCTCTGAGAGAAAATATAGTTCAGGCTCTTGTGGTCAGAATAGACCACAAAATTCTCCCCAAAAAGATAGTGGTGCCATGTCTTCAAAGCATGCATCACTGCCGCCAACTCTAAGTCGTGAGTTGGATAGTTCTTCTCATGCGGCCGGAGTTGGCGAGAACTATAAGCCACCACATGGTCATCCTGCATGAGCACACATCCAAGGCCCGTACCTGACGCATCATAGTACACCACATAGCCCTTTCCTGACTCCGGTAAGGTCAACACAGGTGCGGTGGTCAACCGCCGCTTCAGCTCCTCAAAAGATGTCTGGCACTGTGGGCTCCACTCAAACTTCACCCCTTTCCGGGTGTGTGCGGTTATGGGGGAGGAAAGCCGCGAGAAGTCCCGGACAAAGCGCCTGTAATAACCAGCCAAGCCCAGAAAACTCCTGATCTCAAACACATTTCTCGGCTGCTCCCAAGACATAACTGCTCTGATCTTTTCGGGATCCACTGAAACCCCTTGTTCTGAGACGACATGCCGCAGAAACTTCACTTCCCTGATCCAGAAAGTGCACTTCGAGAGTTTGGCATACAGGAAGTGATCTCACAAAATGCCCAAAACAACGCGCAAGTGGTGCTCATGCTCCACCTCAGATCCAGAGTAGTCCAGGATGTCATCCACGAATACCACGAAAAATGAGTCAAGATATTGGTGGAACACCCAATTCATGAGTGCCATAAAAACTGCTGGAGCATTCCTCAGTCCGAAAGGCATGACCAAGTACTCGAAGTGACCGTACCTGCTTCGGAAAGCCGTCTTCGGGATATCTGCTTCTCTCACCCTGAGCTGGTGGTATCCCGAACGCAAATCAATCTTGGAGAACCACTTTTCCCCCTTCAGCTGGTCAAAAAAATCGTCAATCCGAGGCAAAGGATATTTATTCTTGATGGTTACCTTGTTCAGCTTCCGGTAATCAATGCACAACCGAAGGGTTCCATCGGCCTTCATCGCGAATAAAACTGGTGCGGCCCAAGGAGAGACGCTCAGGCGAATGAATCCTTTGGATTCCAAATCATCCAGCTGTATTTTTAATTCCCTCAATTCGGTGCGGGCCATGCGATATGAGAAAGAGATATAGGCTGTGTTCTCGGCGCCAACTCAATCGAGAACTCCACGTCTCGCTCTGGGGGTAAGCCAGAAAAATCATCTGGGAAAACCTCTGGGAACTCATCCACTACACGAGGTAACCCGCCCTGTGAAACACCACCATCGTCCTCCAGCGCGAGCGATGACAACTGATAAGCAAGATTTCCAAGCTCAGGGAGTGGAGGTCCCGCACGTCCCGACCGAGGATCCCATTCTCCGTGAAATAGCTGAGGAGTCCCATCTGGTGCTGTAAAGCTGACTCGGCGTTGATAGCAATCAATGTGCGCCTGGAAGCTTACCAGCCAGTCCATACCGAGGATCACATCAAATAGGTCCATGTCAAGGAACAAGAAATCCCATTCCATCTCGACACCCGACACAGAGAGTGCGCACGATCGGAACTTGAGGCCTTGCTCCCTCTTTTTCCCCAACAGCGTTACCAACTCCATAGAAAATGATAAAAGCTCGGATGGTAGGTTTAGAAGATTCACAAAACGAGAAGATATAAAAGAAACTGAAGCACCAGTATCAAATAAAACTGCAGCTATAGAAGATGCAACCAGAATAGTACCTCGAACCGTCGAAGGCCCTACATCAGATCCCGCTGGTGCCTGATCCACAGCATGCAGTTGCCTGGTCCCTGCCTGAGAGCGACCGCTTTCCTGAGGCTCTGCCCTGATGTGGCTCTGCCCTGAAGACGATCCGGTCCTACCACCACGCCCACCAAACCGAGATCCTGTTGTCCTGGTCGGCTCTGACTGAACTGATATCCCTCTAGAAGCCACTGATCCAGCCCCACTCTGATAAGGGCGTGCAGTCCTGCAGAAGCGTTGTACATGTCCCACCACTCCACATCCATGGCATGGTCTGGGAGGGTATGGACAAACAGGTCGGATGTGCCCTGCCCTTCCGCACTGATGGCACACAACAGACCCTGCACCAGAAGCCCCAGATGAAAACTTCCTGGGAGGATGACCTGAGCTGCCATCACCCTTCTTCCATTGCTCATCACGCTTCCTTTTCTTCTTAGATGAACTGCCACTTCCAAGCCCTGACACTGATCCAGAAAACCCCGACTTTCCCTTCTGGTCAATCTCGGCCATACAAGCACGATCAACCACCTCAGCATAAGTCTTTAGCTTGAACAAGAAAACCTGGGAGTGAATTTCTGGTCGAAGGCCCTTCTCAAACTTCCGAGCTTTCAAGAATTCGCTCGAAACTATCTCAGGTGCGTACCGTACCAGTTCAGCAAAGAGATTCGCATACTCCATCACTGTCTGATTCCCCTGCGATAGCTCCATGAACTCCCGAGATCTAGCATAGGCTACAAACTCTTGACAATACGGCTCGTTGAAGATACCCTTGAAATCCTTCCAGCTCATGTGCTCGTTCTTCCCATCCTGGACCACTGATTCCCACCATTTGCGACTGGAACCCTCCAGCTGGAACGAGGCGCACTTCACTCTGACTTCCTCAGGTGTGTCAAGGAAATCGAACATGCGTTCTATCTTCTCAAGCCACTCCTCTGCCTCCTGAGGTTCTGAACCACCTCGGAAAGAAGGAGGTTTGCTCCTCAGAAACTCATGAGCTCTATCCTTTCTGGAGCCAAAATCTTCCCCTCTAGCTGGAACAGGGGCGGGGGTAGGAGTCGCCCCTTGTCCTAAAGCCTGAACAGCTCGGACCATCATCTCAACAAATCTCTGATCAAGCGGCGCGGGAGAACTCTCTCCGGCTTCCTCCCGTGGATGCATGGGAACTCTCCGGGGAGGAATCTTACTAAAAAATAGCAGCAATCAAGAAAGAAACCCATCAATAAAAAGGGAATAAATTTTTCCAACAAGATAATTATTCATCAATAAACCAATCATGCAAAAACAAATCCATATAAAAGCTTTACTTTCCTTATCTGGTGTCCACGCACAGTCTGCAGCCTGCACGTTCCACCCAAAAAGAAATTGAAACAAGCACCCTGACATCCCATGGTGACTCAGTATCTGTCACGAGGCGTGCTGGCCAGGCACCCTACTCGCAACATGAATTCTGAGCCCCGACAGACCCAACTCATGTACAACCCAACTCATCCCAAATAGCATAAACCCCCAACAACCTGCCTTTGATACCATTTTGTCACGAACTGAATCGGGTCGCCATCCGAACCGATGCCCGACTCGGCCCGCGGCAAGGCCCGAAGGGCGTTCCCGATCCCCACGGGCTGGCACAAGTGCCCGGGTATCAAAATAAACCTTGGGAACGGTTTACCCGAGTGAACAAATGTAAAGCAGCCAACCAAAGTAAACCAAACAGAGATAAAGGTTACAGTCAAACATGTAGACAACCAAACAGGTTTTTGGTTCACAAGTACTGAAAACCCAAATAACACCAAAACAAAAAAAAACCAAAGACCAACCTAAGGACTGTCGCCCGGTGTAAGGACACCGCCTCTAAGCCACCACCAAAACGTCACGTAGATAGTCCTACTAACAACCTGAACCACTGCTCCCAAAAGCTGGACCCCTACCTGTATCAGAAGTAAACAAGTCTACTTACACCCAAGGGTGTAATTAGGGTGTGAACAATCGCCCAGCAGGATATCACCAATAAAAGATTCCACACACAACTATCAAAAGACAACAAAATACAATGCTGAAATAAAGATAGAAGGAAGTGCAAAAGAAAATGGTTTTTCATAAAATGATTTAAAAGAAAGGCAGTTCAAGATAAAAACATTAGGATAGCAGTTCAAGTGACATAACACGTATCAGCATGCACGCAAGGTAACTAGTGGCACCAAGGGATGGGAAAAGTCCTATGGGTACTAGACTAGTGGGATCCTAGAACGTCGTATCTCGGTGAAACGTGGGTTAGGCGGCCACGACCCTCAGATAACGTGGCTTAGAAGGCCACGACCCTCAGAACACGTGGCATAGAAGGCCACGACCCTCAGATATCATAAGTTTAGTTAGTGTTGCAGTCATCAAACCTGCCAGTGAACCCGGGTCGGGTCATCTCCGGAACACTATATCACTAGTCCCAGTCTCCCCACCTAATACCCCGGCTTCCCTCCTTGTGCTCACCTAAAGATCAAAGTTCATATTGTATGTCACATTATCACTTAGAGCCAAACGTGTCACCTGCACACTGATATCCTTTTTGAAAATCACACACACACACACCAAAACCTCCTTTTTCTTTTTCCTCTTTTAAAAAAACTTAGACCACACTGCACAGTTTACAAATAATAATAAACAGCCAAAGTGTGTTTCCGCAATAAAAGAAAAGGACTTGCACCACATAAATAGACCACTGGCAAAATTAGATGCACATTTAAAAAGTAATTAAAAACTAATTGTCAATATGAGAACTAATCAGCAGGGTGATGAAAAATTAAACCAGCATGCAAAAGATCGCCAAAAGATAACTGAGTGCGGAATCACCTACCTCAAACAGGCGCGGAAGAAGACACGGCGCAAGACTCTAGTTGCGCCGCGGTCGCACTGCCTTGAGCCGTCAACCAGGTCCTAAAAACAGCATAACGCTCAACGGCTTCAGCAAAGTGTTAGCATAATAATAATAATGATAATAATAATAGCAATAACATAATAATAATAATAATAATAATAATAACCTAATAAAATTATAAAAATATAATAATAATAATAGTAGCAGTAATAATATAGTATAATAATAATAATAATAATAATAACATAGAATAATAATAATAATATAATAACAATAGCAATAATAATAGTAATAATAATAATAGTATTATTAACATAATAATAATAATAATATGATAATAATAATAATAATAATAATAATACAATAATAACAATAATAATAATAATAATAATAATAATATTATTATTATTATTATTTACATAATTATAATAATAACATATTAATATTTATAGTAATGATATAATAATTAACATATTGATAATAATAACAAAATAAAACCAAAAATCTTATTAGATGAGTTAAAATAATAAAATAAAATAAATAATAAAAAAAAGTAAAACAAACCTACTGGGTGCAGGAACGACGCAGCAGGGAAGAGCGTCGTCCGGAGAAGAGGAGGAAGAAGAGGAAAAGAATAAGGAGAAGAGAAGAAGAAGAAAAGAGAGAAGAAGAAGAGAAAGAAGAAGAAGAGAAGGAAGAAGAAGAGAAGGAAGAAGAAAAGAAGAAGAGGAGGAGAAGAGGTAGAGCACGCCGGCTGGACGGAGGGCTGCAGCAGGGGTGCAGCGGGGCGGCGGTCGGCGAGGGGTGCAGGAGCGGGGAGGTGCGTGGTTCGGGGCGGAGGGCAGGGACGACCCGAGCAGGGGAGACGTAGCAGCTGCGGGTGAGGGAGACAGTGCGCCGGCTGGGCGAAGGAGAGGAGGTAGCACGAGCAGGTGAGCGGGAGGGTCTTGTGCGGTGCAGTAGAGGGCAACTGCAGGGGGGTTGCGTGGTATGGGTGAGCAGCAGAGGAGAGGTCTGGTGGGAGGAGAGTTGCGGCGCGGTCTGGGCTTGGGAGCGCGGCGGAGCAGAGGGAGAGGGAGGCGGCCGAACCAGTGAGGGGCACGGCAGCGGGGGAAGGAGAAGGAAGAAAAAAGAAAACGGGGGGAGAGGAAAACGTGGGGAGAAAGATAAGAGGAAATAAAAAAAAAGAAAATGAAATGAAAAAGAGAAAAAGTGGCGGCTAGGGTTTCAGGAGGGGGGGGGGAAAGTTAAACAAATTAATATAATATAATAATATTAAGTATCATAATAACATTAAAAATATTATTAGTAATAATAATTATCAAAATCTTAATGATAGTAACCGCATAACAATAATAATAATATATTAGCAATAATAATAATAATATCATAATAATTATAAAGATAATAATAACAATAATAAAAGCATAACATTAATAATAATAATAATAGTAGTAGTATCAATGATAATAATAATAATTCAAATAATAATAAAAGTTAACATCTGCCATTTGATTCGTCTGCGCAAGGGGCACCGTGCGTTGAAAAGGCAAAGCTGCATGGCCTTGTCCATCCCCTACCCGTGCGCCGAGCGGCGTAAGGCCCGCGCGCGCGCACCTTTACCCCAACGGGCAACCCAAACTAGGTTCGGCTCATGATACAACCAAATAATTTAATTAAACCGGCAATTAATTTATGAAACAAAAATTTAAAATTGAACGCATACCTCAAAAAAGTCCGGGCGTGACACATGATGTTCTTTGTATTTCTTTTCAACAAATGGAAACTTAGGATGATATTTTTTTTCACTCTGGAGTTTGAACAATCGATATTTTATGAGTTGTTGAAGTCTCCTAAGGATATTATATATCATTATTGTAAGAAAATAAAATTTAAAGATGATTAAATTTTAATGTCTTTTAAATCATGATAATGGATTATAAAATAGTTATATTGATCCAATATTATCATTGGTGAAATCACTTTTACATAAATAAAATATTTTGAAAGGAAATTTATACAAGAGCAAGAGGACGGTTTGCAATTTGGTTCTTAGTAATCAGATGATTTATGAATTCTCAAATTATTTCATCATATATTATAGTGAAGATGATTACTTAGGTAGTTGTCCTGTATTTTAACAATTGACATCCAAAGAGATTAAATTATGGAAGTCTACATTTATTCAGGTTAAAATATTGATATATTTCATCCGTATAAACATATTTCAATTTTTATTTATGTCTCAAAACACTGATTCATTAATTTCATCACACAAATGTTATATTTTAACCAGTAAAGTACTAAATAATCATTGTGGTGGGATTAAACTAACCATTTTTACCATGTAAATAGTTTTTTATTTGAATCTCATATAATGAGACTATGTCTTTAGAGTGATAGTTTGTGCCTCTTAATTTTTACAATACAAAATATTTTTTTTGGTTTCTCTTTATAACACAGTTCAACATACCGCAAGGGATGTTGACGAATAAACCATATATCTTAACAATATTATTAATTATGAAACATAGAAAAACTAATGTTGATCTTTATTTGAATTCTCTAATCAATGATTTAAAATTATTATGGATTAATTATGTCAGTACATATGATTATGTAGTGAAATAGAATTTTTGAAAAAAAATTCATTAATGTATACAATATGTGACTTCCCAAAATAGAGAATGTTATCTGGATGAAGTATATATGGTCAAAAATCTTGAACGCCATGTATGAGTAAAAATATTTATGCCTATATATGGGGGAAAACATATTTTCATTATTATTATAGTTTTATTCCCATTGATCATGAATAAAAAAGAAATAATTTTTTTTTGAAAGGTACAATTAAAATATCTGTACCTATATAAATGATCACCGATATTGATTGAAAATCTATTTCTTCCCAAATACATCCCATTAATTTTGGATCATCTATACACCAACAAAAAATATGGCTTTGGGAATGGTTACAATTTTATTTTACTTAGTTTTTTTGGATATTCCATGTTTGTATTATTTTTTGTTATGTATCATATTGTATTTTAGGCATATTAATATTTCATTTTTATATAATATATTTATATAGTTATCGATAAACCTTTTAAGACCAATGATAATGTAAATGCACAGTATGATCTTGCCCAAATCTATAGGTTACCAGAACATGAGTTTTCTTAAAATAAAATATAAGAGAATATAATGACACCAAAATGGGAATATACACTTTCAAAATATTACTATTTATTAGTTTATTAGTGGATTTTGGATTTGAGACTACCAGATGGTTTTGTTTTCAATTTGGTTGATATGTTAGAATCAGTCATATTACCAGATTAAAAATATATGATTTTCATGATATATTGGAAATAATTATAGTAATTGGAATTAAAGGATTGTTGAGTTCATTAATTTCGTATTTTCTAACAAAAATATCATAATTTTTCTAGGACATCTGGGTGATGAACACATGCTATGATTCAATAAGAATATTATGAGATGATGTTGTTTTAATTGTATGTATGCATGAAATTTTTTTCCATGACATTATATAGTTCAACAAAACATTTTATATTACATTTTCCACATGACGAAAAAGGTGGAGGGTTGGTATAGTTCCAATATATGTACCCACATGATAGATACTTGAAAACATTGAATAAAAAGGTATCTAACAATGAATCAGTTGAAGGGTCTAATGAAGAAGGTCATTTATTGGTGGAAATTTATTCTTTCTTCTCCCATTATTTCTAACATAAATACCATTTAAATAATAACATAATGGGCCATATGAGGGGAATTATAATGATTCACTGAACAATCAATTTTATTTTTTCAATCTTCCCAAACATTTCTTGAGTGGACTCCGTGAACAATGGGTTTCAAATGAAGAACATCACAAGTCTCATACATATATTCTTTTTAATTGTGACTAAATGCAATTATTTTTAATCTGAGTGACACTAACATATATTACATAATAATTTTTTCAAAAACTACATTAATAATTTTTTATTTTCAGATTATTTGATGATCATATAAACAAACAATTTCCATTAGTAACACTAGATAATCTTGAATAATGTCTACAACACAATTATTCCTAACAGTTTAAAATATTGGAAATGTAAATTATATATTTTTAACATATTTAATACAATAATAATTTTTTATATTATAAATTGTTTTTCGACTAATTTAGTATTAAAATACACATATAAAATTGATTATCAAATTTGTGTGTGGAGTGCCCATCCATCCAAAATGTATTAATCATAAATTTGATATGTGGTGAATGGTTTTCATTTTCATAAAAGTTCCTAAACAGAATAAAAAAAATGAATAGTGGTGTTTTCTTGAGAGGACCTCAACATTGATAACATGATGTTGAATTTTTTTACATGCTTGTTGAAATAATTGATGTGTGTTATCTGAGATAGAATTAGGTTATGATATTTAAATTCGAATGGATTGATACTGATATAGGATTGTCTGTTAATATGTGCCACAGAATCATGAAAATTAACTATAAAATAATTCTTCTAGTTAATGAACAATTTTTATTGCATAATAATGCACAAAAATATATATTTTTGAAATTACCATGCTATTTCAAAAGAGAAAATTGATTTGTGGATCATTATAAAAATGAAATCCCTTGAAAATATGTTTATAAAAAGTGAATGTTGATTTAGTCATGTGCAAAAAATTGGAATTCTTGAAGAGACATAAACAAAATAAAACTTTTTAGTATAGTGACATGAATATTGATGACACCATCCCATATTTATAGGTTTTTGGTGGTGATGATGTTGATGATGAAACAAATGAATTTGAATTAACAAATGATGATGGAAATGAATCTTCTAATTAAAATTATGATATTTATGGGGAAGATTGTGATATTGACACCTTTATACACAAAGACAATGAAAGAGATGAATAATTATATAATTAATTTTTGGTTATAGTCAATATATATACAAATCAACATAAATTATTTTATAACAACATTATATTCTTGTCTTAGTATCCTAACGATACTTATGATAATATCTACTATGAAATATGGGAGGTTCTACTACTTAGTGATGATCATGATGATAAGTCATCAAACCCTATATTTATTAGGGAATGAGTCATGTGGATAACACATATTAGTAACCGTATATGACCTCAATCCATATTTTCCATATATAGTTTTTGGATAACACTTTATTGTTCTTTATAATTATTTATTAAGGCATGAGTCATATGGGATCATATTCTGATTGATTTTTGGTAGGGAATGCTTGATCATTTGTTAGTATGTAAATATATAATAATTTTATCTAAATTTTTCTAATTAGTAACCGTATATGACCACAATCCATATTTTTATTTTCAATAGACACTTTTATAGAATAAGTGTGATCCAAAGAAACTCCAAATGTTAGAAATTCAACCACTACAAGATACCCACTACAAATTCAAATTTCAAAGGAAATAAACTTCCCATAACACAAAATTAAAACTGATCATACAACACCATACTTGGACCAAGAGCCAACCTGTGTCCCACTTTTACCATCAGTCACACACTACCAATAACCACCACCATCAACACCAGAGCTGAACAAATCCATGTCGTCGAGAAACAAGACGTCACCACCATCTTTTTCCTGAAGCCTCCCACTCAAACTCACATCCCAAATAGCCTTGTTAGTAACCATATATTATTAGTTATTATTCAAGGTTATTGTATCCCATATATAATAAAATAAGGAACTCTAACTAGGATTCATTGGATGCTTTCCTACATTTTTTATTTAATCACTTTCTTCAAAATATGAGGAATATAACACTAAAGAATGGAAAAGAAACCATTTTTTATCAATATTGTTCCACCCATAGACAAAATTAAATCTTTTTTTTAGGTTTGGGATATATTTATCTCATTTTGGCTAGAAGACAATTTCAAAGTTTATCTTAATTAGGTCCTATGATCCAGGGGAGATATGAGGTCACCCATAGAGATAGCAGTCATATATTTAATATTCATCGACGACATTTGTTAATTATATTTCATTTAGTAATTTATAAAATATTAAATGTAATCTATTTATTTTATTTTTCATGTAAGAAATTTAGAATCCCGTTATTTTAGTGTTTTGAGTCTATAATAGAATATAATTAGACCTTGATAATAGAGATATTACAGGCAATTGATAGCGCCAAATTGTGACTAGTAATATATTTTTAAGGATTAAAAATAACTAAAAATAATATATTAACTATTTAAATTTCAAATTTCATTTGAAGGTATCATATGAGGTGGAGGCCTCTCACACCCTTGATGAGACTCATAGTGATACCAAGGTTTGGCCCACTTGTGAATTGGGATTTTATGACTCTGTATAGATTTAAAAAACTCAATAAGCCTTCACAAAAGGTTGATTTGTTGTTATCACCTCTTGATTGATGTATGTGAGTTATTCAGGTACTGTTTTGATGTCATCATTAAGCTCGACGGGATCTCCTGCAGATTCTTCATCATTAGCCTCATAATATGGGGAGAATCTTAGATCTCAGGATGACGTTATATTGGACCATCAAATTGAGTAGGAAGTATTTTTTTTCATTTGTATGAGAAACAACCACAAGAGCTACATCGAGCGCATCGTTAGTATCAGAAGATTATGGAGTGCATGTGGCATTTGGTCCAAGTTATAGGAAATGAGCTCCCTCCACCACCTCCTCTTCCATATTATTTTACCCCTCCCTTATGATTTATTTACTTTTTAGAAAAATCATTTATGTTAAACATTTTAATAAACACAATTTTTAAAAATATTGATATTTATTATGAAATAAAAATTTTCTATACTATTTTTTTATATTATTATATCATTTTATATATTTTTATTATTTTTATGTTTAATATTTTTATCAATATTTTATTTTTATTTTTTGTTTTTTATTTTTATTTTTTCTAATTTTTTATTATTATTTTCAATTGGAAACAAATCCAATCAAAAATAGTTTTTAAAATTCTTTTTTTTTCAGATTCATATCCCTTCGAAAATAGTATTTATCATGTGAGGCATATCCCATTGTAAATTACATTATATATAAATCAGTAAAATGATTTTTGGGATGGGGAAACCCCATGTCCTAAAATCATTTTTTTTCAAACATGACATGGACAAAAATGTATTTTTGAGTTTTTATTTAGAAATAAGAAATTTTTTATGGGTCCCTGTCACGAATGGTATATTCCAAATTACTCATTATCCAGTAGTTCCCCTCTAGTTTTTAGGGTATGTATATATTATCCCATGGATGGGCTTCACTTTAGCATGTTTTATTATATATAGAATACTAATAGGTCATCGCTGATTTTAAAGGTACTTATGGATACCCATGTTCATTTAACTTCATAAACTGGTTGTGGTTTGGTGATATAGATCCAAGATCTCTCAAAATTTATTTTCTAGTTGTTTTCAGGTTGGGAAATCTATTATAGTTGGGCATGTAATTTTCCCTTCTACTTTTCAGATTACACTGTTATTCTCTATGTATTCCATAGAGATTATCACATGAATGGTTTTTACTATGGATGTTGAAATAATTTATTATTATTCTTATTCACTTATTCATATAGATGGTTGGGTTCATTCATATAGATATATTACGAAAAGCCTCCAATTTTAGATAGGTCATACAATTCAGGTCCCCACCACTTGTATATAGAGGAATTTATGGGGTTGTTGTGGCATAAACTTCCACTCTCTAGGAGATCCCTAGTGGGTTAGGTCTTGACACAAATAATATCATGGAATTATCTTAAATTATTTAGAACTGTGAAAAAATTAAATAAATCACATGTATATAATAATAAAATATACATAAATTGACAATGAAATAAATAAAAAATGTCCTATATTTTATTTTAGTGTATATATAATGATTTTATTTCTATAATTATTTATATTAATATGATCATAAATGAAATTAAAAAACATTGATATCAATAAATTTCGCAATGAAGAAAATTAAATATATAAATAGAAAAAATTGTCATAATTCATAAAACGTATATCATTATATAAGAAAATAACTGAGGAAAAATAATATTTATTAAATAATTAACACCACATTAATTAATGTCTTCCATATATTTGAGATTGGAAAAGAATAGTTGGAGGATTTTTCCTCAATCAGTTATCCATCAAAAAATCACTAAACTCTATTGTATTGATTCTCTCATTCCTAATATTATAAAAAAAATTAGTTCAATTTATTTTAAATGTTATGGACATATTTTGTCTAATATATTAAATATGTTTTATCATTTCAAAATTTCAAAATACATATGATAATATGAATATTAATTAATTAAAAAAATTAATCCTTTAGAAAGAAATTTATTGAAAAATATAACCAGACATAAAAGATATATAAATAATTTTTAGGGGGTACATTGTTAAGAAGTGTATTAAATAAAATCATGTAACAAGTAAATTTTTTATTACACATGAAATAGAAGAGACATTATGTTACCAGCTTCTGATTTGTGATAATTAATGGTCATTATATGATTAGAGAAGAAAATAACATCCAAGATATTGTCAAGAACCAACACACTGGGGTCCGCCTAACTGGTGGTAAGTTGAGCGTGACCCCCATGTACACCTCTAATGGAAAAGGGTCTAGAGAACAGTGCATTGAAGGGATATCACAAACATGAGAGGCCTCATCTTGATGTCCCTATACATAAGAAAATACATCTCCAAGTAGCCACGTCATTTTAAAGGGTAAAATACAAATAAGGAAAAAATTCATGCTTATATCTATACCCTGTAATTATTTTAAGGAAAATTACTTGACACCAAATAGGGAAAATGAAATCACACTGATGATTTAAGATTACAACCTTCTAATAAAAAGGGTACTAACATCAAATTCAACTTAGTAAGAACCAAAATCTATCTAGGTCACTATGAATCACCTACTCATAGTCTCCTTATGAATTCATAGTGTAACCTATTGTCTATATAAAATAGGACATGGGCTGGTAGATACCCTGAATGGGTGGACCTGTATATAACCAACAACCCCTATAAATCCCCAAACAATGAACATTACGAGAGAGTGTCCATCGCAACCCATGACTGTATTTTAATTAGGATGTGAGACATAGAAACACAACATCTGATACTTAGGATAAAAATAATGTAAAAAGTTTGGGTGCCATCATAAAACCAACATATAATTCTTCTTGAGGAATTTAATAAACCCAGATCTATGAGAACTAACGCTACAAGTCAATAGAACACTAATGATTCTAATTTGAGGGGACCTACGTGTCAGTACTCTATATTAGGATGAAAAAAATGAAACAAAAAATATATTGATACCGAAATAGGATATCACAGCGAATGCTCATGGGGGACAACATAAAACCAATATGGAATTAATTTTCTAGATAGGGGACCACCACATGTTTATGTTGGTCATCTCGATACTGTGAACCCTTCATAGGTCGGAGAGAGGGAAATAAAGATCTAACATGATCCTCGCAAGAGGATTCCTTATCTATCTTATTGATGGGTTTCATATAAAATCCTTAGGAATGTATTTCATACTAAAACCTCAATAGAGAGGATTGATCTATACGCATCCCCGAAAATTAGAACATGCATACACTCAACTAGAAATAAGAAAAAAACACTCCTAAAGTGGAAGATAAAGCACACCTATCTCACATTCCATTGGTATGAGTTAAACTAGGGATCCACACTTCCCTAGAGAAAGTATGTTGCATGTATAATTAGTACAGAGTGTGTACTACTATATCCATACGTACCGATGTCTATGCCCATGAACATTAGTTTTTCTCGTGTACATAGTTGTGTCTATTCTTGTGTATACCAGCAGTGCTTGTTTACACTTGTCGAGCATGCATACCTGGCTATGTATGATCCCATGTACTTGTTCATTCCCATTTACCTCAAAAGGACAATTCCAATAGGAATGGGGTGTCTTCTTATGTGCTTATCAACATATCCATGCCCCAATACATTATTTATAGTCCCAATTAACTTCCATCCCTAAATATGAAGAGCACACGACATGTGCTCTGGAACAACACACCATGTGATCAAGATTTATGGATGGGAAATCACATCGAATATCCTAAAACACCCATATTCCCCCAATTTTCTATAGATCAACAACCATGGGGTCCATAGTAGTTATAAAAAGTGATTGAAATATTAAAACAAAAATAAACAATATTCAGTTCATAAAACTCATATATTATCCTACCATGTGATGTATGAACTAAAACTCCAGGTCTTCTACAAAACGTAGAAGCTATTGTACGATGATATAATAATGATCACCATAATGGATGGAGTCTGAAAAAACATATTATCCTCTAATGTTCTTAATTTTATTGTGGTAGTTAACCTCCCCCCAAAATAATTTGGTGGGGGATTATTTTTATTCATTTAAATAATTGATTAATTAAATTAATACTTTCTCTCACTTGCCAATGCCTCCCACCGGGCAACAAAATCCAACCAACTATAGTTCACAACAAGGTTAAACCTTAATCCCATAATTAATATAGGCATCATATTTTACATCCATCATCTCAGAAATGTGAAAACCAACTATTCCATAAATGCTCATACATTCTTTGATATATGTAAATAATTCAATATATCATTACCTTGGATCACTAGGCCACAGAATTTCACATCATAATATCTTCTGGATCTTAATAATTTATTTAATATATTAAAATGTCTTATTAGGACAAAATTGGTGTTACTTTATCCCCAATTCAAGTATTTTCTCCCTAAAAAGAAGAAATCACACTCAAATAAGTGAGGGGACTATTCTTGGATCTCATTTGCATTCTCCAGGGTTCATTTCTATAGATTCCCATGCTACCGTCAAAGAGAAACTATGGGAATTATTTTTTACATAATGGATCATCTCCTTCCAATCCCAATTCTATACTAGTATCTATTTCTGGGTTTCCCCATCCACATTGTCTATCTCTAACTATTTGGTAACATGTGACAAGTCATGTACATAATGTCCACTTTGTGAAAAGTTGAATACATTTTTTACTCATTCTATCAATTGCGGTTGTTCAATGTGGTACACCTACTCACTAGCACGACAATATAGTTAGAAAGGGTCCATGAACCTCTTGGATTACTTTTTACCCTATCAAAATATCTATAATATTCACTATTGTATCGCTTAAAAAAGTGTTACCCCCCATAGTACTCTAGTAAATTTTTTATTTTGATGGTATAAGATTTATAATGGCACTGGGTAGTCCTCGTCTACTCTAGGGTGATCTGAACCATCTCTATAAACTATTCGACCGTATCTTGTCCAAAATGTGCCGACTGTACTAGGTTAAACTAGAATAGTGATGAACGACAAGGCCTCCAGTCCAAAGCCTCAGATGTTTCTATATAGATAGTGGAGAGGAAACCATTTTTTATGTTAAATATTACATGTTTTGGTGATCCTTAAAACTATGTTTAATGATCATCTTGTAATCCAAAAGCATTTCCTCAAGAACATGAATAATCTACCCTATCAAGCCATATGTCTAAGTGTGCATCTTTGTGATCCAACGAAACTGAGTCCCATTGGTCTCCAAAAATCCTCTCCATAGTCATTAAATGATGTAAGAACCACAGTTTGAAATGGTCATCAAGCGAACCCCCTGAAACTAGACTATATCATAAATTTATTTGCATATAAATCTCTTTGTTGAACCCCTTTATCATATTTCTAGGAAGTTGGTTGACATAGGGATATTGTAAATGATCACCAACATGTAATCATTTTCTATGGATGATCATGGGATCCGTATCAAAAATTCCATTAATATACCATCACACATAAACTCTATTAATCTATAGGGGTTTATCCAACCCAGTGGGACCTAGTGCTCATCAATTACCTACTAAAAAGTGAGTTATCGGCATAAAACATGTACGATGATATTATTCAACTCTGGCCACATGAACTCATGTTAATGGTCATAGTACATATTCACCACTCATGGATCTTGTAATATTAGTAATCTATGAAAATCCCTCAGAATATCCTCTAAAAACATCAATGCTACCATGATCTTCCCTCACACAAGGATAATATTCTCCACACCTTTACATAATCCATATTGAGCACATCTAAGGGATATCTAAATTCACAAGGTATTATATTCAATATCTCTGAGATATTCTTTTCTAAAATAAAGTAAGATAATATGGGTAATGACATTTGATTAGAGGTATTTTGTATCATCCTCATCCATTACAGAGAACTTCAATGAGCCCAAAATCTCCAATTCCCCAGCTAACAACTATGAGTAACATCTCATACTGAGAGAATGTTCTGCCATGTTCCCCTTCCTAGAATTATAAAAAACATCATAGTCATAGTCCAATAGGAAATTTTTTCATGTACTCTAACTCGTGTTATGATATTTCTATGAAAATTTGTACTTGAGACTCATGTGGTTGAATTGATGATAAACTACTCACCCATAATGTAGTATTTCCAAATCTATGCAGTCAGTAACACCACTAACAACTCCAAATGATGGGTCACATAGTTCATCTCATGTGATATAAAATGATTGGATCCACAGGCAATCACATACTGTGTATAAATTAGAACATATCCAAGTCTTGTCCATGAGGCATCACAAAACCCCATGTAATTGATACACTCCATTGGAAGTCTTAAGACAGTGGTGTTCTTCATCCTCTTCCTCAACTCCTTAAAATCCTTCTAAAATGTCTATGTCCATACAAAATGTTTCCCCTTTTAATTTAAATAAGTTAATGGATATAATTTATGAGAGAAATAATGAATGAATATCTTGTAGTATCCTTCTATCCAAAGGAATCTTTACACCTCATTCATGCTTTGGGTTGCTTTCAATCTTCTATTTCTACAACATTTACTAGTTCCACTACTAATCCTAATTATAAGAAGAGATTTCATATAATGTGGACAACTTAAATACTTAAATAAAACATTGATAGGTATCCATAAATTAGGTGCTCTTGTATTAAGTATAGAACCAATATCAAGGGTATTGTGTACTCCTCCTCAGATGTTGAGTACACTATGATATCATCAATTTGGACTACCAAAAACTAGTGTATAAAGGGTAGAAAGACCTGTTTCATGACTCCCTTGAACACTTATAGAGAATCCATCATGCTAATGGGAATCCCAAAATACACATAGTGACTATGTTCACATCAAGATTCCACCTCCATTATATCCTCATCACGAACATGGAGAGAGTGATAACTTGACAAAAGGATAATCACATACAGCCATTTCGACCTACTCAACTTGTCCTAGTGTTCGTTGATTCTAAAAAGTTGATACTTATTCATTATGGTCGCCTACTTCAATTGATGGTAATCCACAAATGACCTAAACACCTGCTATCCTTATTAGAGAACAACACTAGGCTTGTCCATGGTGACACACCGGGTCTGAAAAATCCATTTCTCTTAAATTATGTAATTTTTTTGTTTAAATTATAAATATCTATAGGAATAATCTGATATAATTAGATAAAAATCAAGGAATTTCATTTTTTTATATCTATGAAGAAGTCAATATCATTGTGGGGAGGTGAGGTCTGAAATTGTTTAGGGAATATGTCCTCATACTCGGCCCCTATGGTAAATAACTAGTAGCTTGTAGTTTCTATTGTGCTGAGGGAAATATTATCAAATATGAATATAATCAGATGTATTTTCCTGCACAAGATCACATCATTCCCTACCCAAACATCCTTCTCAATGAAAAAGGAAAACTTCAAACCATATATATGGATATGTCACATCCTCTTCATATTTCATTCAATCTATGCATGAACCATAGATAATAAATCCATATATATAATAACATTATAATACCAAATTGCTTCAATGAAGAGATCTTACAAGAAGATATATCCGCGAAGAGTAAGTTCATAGAACCAACATTAGTGTGTGATCAATGAATCTTCAACAATTAGTGTCACTATATGAAAATGTGAAGCCAAGGGAAGAACCAGAATATCCATATTTTAGAATAGGGATGTAACAAGAATGGAATGACCCACACATGTTTCTATCATCACTATACCTAATTTGAGAAGACAAAAATCATAACATGAATCATCAATGTATTCTATAGTTCATATAACTCCACCATCTATTAATTTCTTCTTATGTAACCACTTGCTACCTTAGTTTGGTATAGATCACCTAGTTTCCATGGTGGAATTAACTCAAACCATCAGCCACCTCCTACTACTATACCAAGTTACACTACCATTTACACCACCTAAGAGACCTGAATGGTCAAAACACTTCCTCTACCTAGTATTACCATCGAATATCTTTATATATTCTATATGAAAATTTAGAAAATTCTAAGAGAAATGTCCATGACCATCGAAAGAGTATCACCACCTCTTACTAGTGTAGCTCGAAACTTTCAGTGAGCTACATGTTCACACCCTATATCCTAAGAAAATATGTGATATCTATTTTCTCACATGGACTCTGGATTATTCCTTTGGATACGAACATTTGAAGTCCCATATTCGGGCACCCCACTTCTATCACCATTTGATGGAGACTACTCCATTAAGATGAACTAGACTATCAAGGCACACATTAGATCCCTAGAATAAGAAGGATGTATATAAATATCACTATTGTCATGATATATTGTTGATGGACCCACATGAAATTCAAAAATTTTATGAATTAATCGTAGACCATGAGAATTGTGTATAGTGAGAGTTTGGTTAACCTGCACACATATTTAGAAATTGACATGATTTCCTAGTGGTGATCGAGTTTCTCTTGGATAGGTACTTATCTATGAATATCCAAAAAGTGTTCCACTCAAAATATCCCCTAAATCTACTCCCACATGAGAATAATCTCATCTGGATTCTATGTCACCATACACCACCATCACTGTATATGTCCATGGATATGGCACACCACATGGACAACTATATAACTAGGAGGATTTCATAATTTATTGAAAAACTCATGAAACAAGATAATTTCAATATTATATTACCTAAGGATCTAACTCACCCTAAAATCTATGTGTGGTTACTACCTCTAAACTAATGAAGTGATCTCACCCTATAAAAATCCTCAGCTTGTGGTATCATGAATACACACTTCTTAAGAGGTAGTATAATGACTAAAAGTCCACCAAGAGGTACCAACTCTATAGTATGAACATCTACCAAATAATTTTAAATAAGAGTTTCCTCATCATGAACCATCCATGAAATCAGGGGTGGATATCAATAAGGGGGTACCCAAAAATAGAAATGATTCACAATGGTTGTAGATTATATCTACAGATCTGCCCTAATAAGGACCCAAAACTACACAAAACTCATATATAATGATTGTATCAATTTTTTACCTAAAAATAGTGCGTACATGTACTAAGACAAGAATTAGGTTGTCCGAGACTTGGTGAATGCGTACATCTACCTTTAAAACAACCTTAGGTACCCTCCCCTAATAGTTTATCTTGAAACACTTCCACATTATTTTCATAAAACCCAAACCTAGCTGTATGGATAAATAAAATTTAAAATCCGGTCTGAAGGTATAACTATGATCTCATAATACTGTATTATGAACCGACCCATTAGGGGTAAGCTATATGGTGTTTATCAAGTGTGACACCCCAATCCCAACTTCAATTGTCCATGGGCTAGATAGAATCTCTAAGTGGGGACAAAATAGACTCAGGATGCCTTATCCTAGTGTAACTGTATATGAACACACACATCTCAAATTATAAACATCATGTTGAATGGTAAAATAAAAACAATTTCAAAAATCATGAATACGCATATACCCCAAATTCAATGTATAAAAATGTTTTGGAAATCACAAAGTTCCAACTATAATCCATCCAAATCTGTAAAAAAAAGTATAACCTTCCATGAAGGGGGTACAACCATCAATCCCAACCTATTATGAGCCACGTTCTATCATTATAAATATGATTTCACTACTCCTAGTCCTCCAAGTACTCCATATTGAAACCTGTCAACATATATGTCATGACATGTGTAGACAGATCCCATAGAGGGGTGTTTATATTCATACAATATTGGAACCCCATAACTAAAAAAATATAACACCGAGTGAAATGGTATAACTCAACCCAAGAAGGTGTATCAACCAATAATAGATATATGCAATGATAAACAAAAATAATCTTGACAGAAATTTAGTCATATGTCAATATCCCAACATACAGAAAAACCTAGTATTCGACATAGAGATCTAAAGAAAAAATCTTCTAGGAGAATTCCCTCAGTGAGTCATGATATCACTAATGGAACCCATATGAATGAACACTCTCATCAATCTTCAACTATAGGAATAAAATTATGGGACTCAGAATATATCAATATACAGATATGGGATATCACTAAAGGGTTATGGTGGACACTACAACCCTAATCTAGAATTAACCCACTAGATAGGGTATAAACTCTACTATATGTTGGTCATATCAATTACACTAACCATACCTAGGGAGAACATATGGGAATGATGATCCAAACAAATCCTTATATGGGGTTTCTGTATATAATCCAATGAGGGGTCTCACATCCTTAAATGTAGACTAGATGTAATACTAAACCATCAACAAAGAAAATTGATCTAAACACATCATTGAATAGGATAACACATATAAATCAAAACATAAAGTAGTAATGCACCCAAAAAAATTTAAGAGGAAGAAAAATCATATAAAATTACATGTTGATGAGGGTAATGGGGGATCCAAAATGCCCCAGAGGATTTAAACAATGTATGTAATAAGTACATTAACTATACTTCCAAACCTAGACCAACCAATGTTTTTTCTCATCTATAAAGACCATTCCCGTGTACCTTGTTGTAAATATTAACCATGTACATTTTTCAGGACCATATACTTGTCCTTGTTAATGATCATATACATGGTCATGCCCATCCACATTTGCATAGTCATGCCTTTATGCACCTAGTCTCTTCTATTGTACACATCCACATGGCCCATTACCACTACAAGGTGTGTTCGTTGAGTACATAGTGTGTAGTCCCAAATCACAATATTCACCAAATAAGAAGAACACATGGTGTGTTCTATTGAACTACACACCATGTGATTGTGATTTCTATAGTGTTAATTCTCAGAAGCCTCTATTAACACCCATATTCCTTGAAATAGATATAGATCAACCACTATGGAATCCTTAGTATTAATAAAATGGCCATAAAACATTAAAAAATTAATCAATTAGTATTGGGGATTAAAAAAATAAATCCAGCAACCTGATGGAATAAAAATAAATTCATAGGGTCAAAAAAAATTCTTATATGCTCTTGAAAATAGATTTTATCATAATCTCTATAATGGATTGAGTCTGATGGCATATCTCTTCATATTTTGGTCGTTCATCATGAATGGGAGGGGAAAATCAAACTAACCCTCTATGTGTATGATATATGTGACAGGGGAGGTTTATTTTTTATTTTATTATTCAGTTAGTAAAATTAACTCTTTCTTTAACCCACCAACATCCCCCACTGAGTGCCCAAAACTAGTGAACTTTAGTTTGTGACCTGGATAAACCGTGTATCATAAAAACAATTTTGGCCTCAAATATTTTGTATGATTTCATGAACAATATGAAAACTATTTATTATAAATAAATTTCTATCATTGTTTTGAAATAATTAAATATTTTAATATATCCTTACCAAGGCTATTTGGGACCCAGAATTTCTTGTCATCTCATCACCTAGATCCAAAAATAATCATTCTTGTATGCCAATGTATTACATGGAAAACAAGGATTTTACAAATATATCTATGATGCATTGAATATTTCTATATGACATGGATAGTTAAAATAATGACAACTTTTAAAATATAATTGAATAGAAATTTTCTTTGTCTAGGAAATATTTACAAATTATTTTAATTTTGGAAGGCCCAATAAAGGATCCATGTATAAATATAAGGGTAAAACCCCATGTTTTGTGATTAATAACATACAAATTTATATGAAATTTTGTATCTCAACATGTTAAAATAGACATTTTCTCGTTGGTTACAAAATAATCAAAAGAACAAAATAATTTCACAATACAAAATAGAGATTTTGAGGTATCTACATTCTCCCAAGAATAATGGCCTTTATTCCTCCAACATAATAAACTGTGATCACAATATAAAGAGTATGAATAGAAGAAAAAAATTAATAAAATGGGAATATTGATCTTTATACACTTCCAAACTTCATATATATTGATCTAATGAAAGCTTATACAACATGAAATAAATAAATTTATGTGATCAAAGAACAAAATAATCAGGCTTCCACTAAAGCCAAGCCATAAAAATATAAAAATTAATAACCATTTCCTGAATGGAAAATTATATTTGAGAAGATTAAATACACATATTTTATGTTAATAAAAACCCATTTATTGAACATGTTTGTAAGTAAATTTGTTTCATTAAGAATCTAGAGTCTATTAGTGTATTATAAATATATATTACAAATGATGTAATAATGTAAAAAATATTTATTTTATAACATTACAACACAAATTAGGACTAAATATATTTCATATGATCAATAAATAATGTGATGATAAAAAAAATGAAAATATCCTTACATAATTTTTTATATATGATAGATCAATGTATCAATGAAATACAATAACCCGGAACAATGGTGTAAAAATAAATAAAAATAATTTTTTATGCTTGGTTTGATGTAATTCATATATTTTCAATATTTTTATTAAGATATCAATATATCAATGATGATTGAGATAATACCATTCTACAGGGAAAATATAACGTAATGTGTGTTGGATATTATAGAGAACATGGATGGATAAATTCAAGGAATCCTTCCAATGTGATGATTGCGTATTCCAATATTCATGGAGATATGATAAGTGTTGATGAAGAGGAAAGTACTATAAAAAATATGTATGTATAAATAATTGTTTTTATGTACTACTTGAATAATTTTTTATTATAAATATTTTATGATGGTATAATGAATGAAGTAAGGGTGGGAGAAAAGAAAAGATTATCCATGGGGTGTTGATATTGATGTATACTAATGTTGGTGTGAAGATACCATCAATAAATGTTAGATGGTGGCCTAGTTTGTATTAAGATATTCTAGAATTTCTGTGTGGATATTTCCATATAATTTTTATGTTTTGTTTTTTTTGTAAAACTCATTTTCAGAGCAACATAGTGATCATACCATCATTGTTTATTTTATTTCACCTCTTTACCACTAGATTTAATAGATTTTTTATTGTAAATTCGAATTACTATAAAAAAATTAATTTCAGGATATATTTAATAACATAATTTTTATCAATGTAAAAAATGGTTAATTTAACTTGTTTTATTGTTTCCATTGTAGTTAAAATAGATTTGGACGACCATGATGAACTTGATAAAAAATGGCCCAAATTGAGCATGATTCAAAACACCCTAGTGGGCTGAAACAGACACTAAAACCCATACATACATCCAATTGGGATGAATTTTTGTGGTATTATCAAAAATTATGTGATTTATATCTCTTTATAAGACACCCATGACTAATCTGTCTATTTAGTTTTGTAACTGAATTGATCTATCCATGACAACAAATCAACATGAATTCTAATGTTATGTACAATATTTTGGCCATAACTAGAGATTGTAGCCTCAAAATGATGCCAAATAGTAATGGTATGTCATAATTAAATGTTTAAAAAACATTATAGTTTTCATAAAATCTAGATAATAATTTCTACCCACCCACCCCATGGGCAATGTGCTTTTACAAAATAGGTGTGCCCAAAACCACCATCCATTTTATCTATAAATTGGATCCTTGGGAACCCAATTTTTATGTTCAACCATGAGGAGAATATATAGAATTTTATAGACCCAATAGACTGTTATCATCATATTAAAATCTATGAAATCCCCTATAATCATTGGTAGATCATGGTTGATGGTCAACTTCAACCTGAGAATCCTCATCATCTCAATGATAGGATAAATGGTGGATGGTCATTTGGAGGGACATAAACACACATGAGAGGGAGTTTCATCACATTTTATGCTATTTATTTTGTGTTAATTATGTGTAAAATATTTCCTTTATTTTTATCTTAACATTATTCTTCTTTTAATTGTTGTTTGTTTAATCAAGTGAAGCACTTTTTTTTCTCAACACCAATTCGGTTGAGATTTCATGTGGGAATCTTGGGTTGATCCAATTACACAACACAATTATCCTATTTATCCCACACATACATCAGATACAAATGTTCTCTTGCATTCCCCATCATATTCTTATGTTCTAAACATTGAAAAAATTATTTTTTTAAGGTTTGGTTCATTATGAATCGTTTTAAGAGTAAAGTGGTGAATCGAGACATAAAAAACACTCAACCATATAATTGAATTAAACCATGTGAAATTTGATGGAAAGTGAACTATCAAAGGTGTTTTGTTATCATAAAATGGCCTCTTTCCTTCTTAATTCTAAAAACACCACCTTCCATTTCCAATTATAAAACTCATTATGTAAGTCATTTTATTTTTAAAACTATTTTCAAAACCAACCATATTTTATTTAATTTTATACAAAATACACAATTTAAACCCTTTATGTTCCTTATGATATGATATATGGTCTCTTATTGACTATAAATATACTTTAAAAACATAATCAATTTTAGGTGTCAATATTAGATGATATTATTTTAGGCGCCATTTTTAGGGAGCACTTTGCTTTTTTGTGCCTGTTTTTAATAAGGAATTTGTAACTTTTGTGAATATTTTTTTGTTTTATCTTCTACCTTTAAATATATTTCTATGTTATTATTTATTTATTATATATGTTTTGTGCATGACATAATCTAATCTGAGATATTAACCACATTTTGAATCAGAACCTGAGGGGATCCTATGTCAAAAACACCGATACACACATAAAAACACATTAAAGGAGGACTAACAAAACATTAAACCAATTCCAAATCCATATTCATAATTTTAAAAAATCATAGAGTCTCAAACAAACATGTAAAATATTTCTAAAAACATCTTTTAATTAAAATAACTATCCGTACAAGTTGTATAGATTTGTTCTACAACCATTCAAATACAAGTAGATGCACCAATTATTGAACTTAAATTTGGTTTATATCACATATTACCAATATTCTGTGGACTCTCGAGAGAATATCCCAATAAGAAAATAAAATAAATTCTCACTATGTGTTCAACATTAAACCCAAATAATGTGGATGAAGAACACCTAATTAATTGGGAATTAAAAGTTTCATTAGAATACACTACAATGGGTTGGATATAATATTTTCATTCCCCAATTAGAGTCCGGTCAGACATGAAACACATTTTTCATGAAAAATACATCGCATGCATTTACACTATATCAATAAAAATGAAATTATTAGGGTAAGATAATCATAAGAGGGAAGCATTTCAAGAATACTGGAAACTATTTAAAAGGCTTTGTTCATGTTTCGCACACCATCAAATATGTTATACAATTTTTATACAATATTATTATGAATGGTTAATTATTATTGATTGAAATATGATTGATGTAGAAGCAGGTAGTGTAATGGTTCATAAAATGTTAATCACTTCATGAACCCTAATTGGGAACATTATACAGAACACTCAACAACCCAGTTCTAGGTCCAGTGCACCCATTTGTGGTATCTATGAGGTGAAATGTTATATGTTTTAGAAGAAGTAGGAAATAATTTTTTAAAAGGTATGTATCCTTCTTCTAAAATTTACCATTTCCCATGGAAAATCCCAATCTTCTACACCCATCCTTTTTGGTATCTATTCGATAGACACCCACTATTCCAACAAATACCCTCTACTAAGAGAATCTTATAAGACATGTGAGGAAATATTTAAAGGCCATGCCTATTACAAAACCATTAAAAAGAGCCATATTATTCATACAACTATGGGTGGAATGAAAACCAAGACAATAGGTAATGGAGTATTAAAACCAATTTCAACAACCATGGAACCATCCAGGTAACAGTAGTCATCCACCACCACCACCACCCAGAAATATCAAACCTCCACAAAGGCCATTCCGAAAACCCCTCCAAGACCTAAGCCTAGCCAAGAATACATGATGAAAAAAATTGATAAAATTAATATCCAATTCCATAAAATCCCCCATGTAGCCATACATGACCTAAATATAAATTTAGTCTTACTCACTAACTCAGTTGGGTAAATATAGAGTCATGTGTTGGTTAAACTAACTTAAAAAGAACTAGTCAATCCTAGGGATAAAAGTAATGTTACTTACACAATGATTAGTAGTGTAAACCATCTTTAAATACAAAAAAAATCCTCTATTAGAGTCTTCACCTCTTGGGTAAACCTCCATCCCTACCACTAGAAATGGTTAAAATGTGGAAAAACATTATCCTTCGAGAATACCTTCCAAAGGAAAGAATGATTAATTTTAAGAACAACCATTCCAACCAATTTCTATCCCAGATCCCCAAATAGAACACAAAAAAAAAGAAAAAATATATATGAACATGATAATCAAATCATGGAAACATTTAAAAAAATATGTTAACATCCTCCTTATTGATGATGTAAATAAAATTCCATAATACACCATATTTCATAAGGAGTCGTATACACACTAAAGGAGTCTTCATGATGATGAAAATGATATATTGGGAAGTAATGTATCAGTAATGATGGATCCATCACATACCACCGAATGAAACTATTATAGAACATTCACAATTCCATGCACTATTGGGGAGTATTTAATTTCCAATGCTAATATTGATTTGGGATCTTCTATAAATGTAATTTCTCCCACCATTTTCTCTAAATTGTATATTGTAAAATTTAATCCCATAAGAATATTTTTTCAACTATAAAAAAGGAGTAGCACACACACCACTAGTGTGTTAAAGGATTTTTTAGTGTGAAAATTTTAATTTTCCCTATTGATTTTATGTGATGAAAATAGAATATGATAGGATGAATCGACATGCTCCAATTATATTCAGGAGACCATTCAAGAAAACTTCCAAAACCATAATTAATTTCTGTTATGTTACGTTATCTATGGACTTTAGTGGTGACATTTTCCAATCCCGCATCCTTGAGGCAATGAAGCACCCCTAGAATGATCATTCCTCACTTACATTTAATTCTTTTGATACACATCCATCCCATAAAAACATATTTTATTTCCCCTAGCGCTCTTTTTTTGTTTTCATCATTCATATATATGCTATTAAATGAACTATTCATAGAATGTTGTGCTCTTTAAAAAATTTCATTGATGTTTGTTAATTAATGATTTCATGAACACTGAGGATCCCAGGACCATCGATGATACTACTAATCTTATAAAAACAAATTCTATTTATGAGGATGTTACCACTGAGAAGTTAGATGATATTAGTGACCTATTAGTTTTAAATTAACTCCCATAAATCGAAAATACCCTTGAATTTTAACTCCAACCACTTCCGAAAAAATTAAAATATAAGTATATTGAGAATGGAAGTAAGTTTCTAGTCATAATTTGTAGCCCACTCAACCTAGAATATGAATTATGACTACTTATCATTTAGTGGGTGTACAAAAAAGCATTTGAAAGTACACTTAATTACATTTTTAGTGTTATACCATCAATTATTAGACATTATATATTATTAAATGAAGAGTCTAAACCATGAGGTAGTCACAATGTTGACTTAACCTAGACCCCCAATATGTTCTAAACAAGGGGGAAATAAGTATTGTATTTTTGAAACATTTACCTAATATATAAAAACCAATGGGTTTGGACTGTTCTGATAGTTCCCAAGAAAAGTTTCGTTCTACAATTAAAAAGGAAAATAATGAATTGTTTCCAAGATGTTTGTAGAATAGTTGTTCTATCATCATCATCTACTGCAGACAAAACAACCCAACATGGGTGGACCATTTCCCCTTTATGTTCATTTACCAGATATTGGAGTGGATAACATGTATTTCCCACTACTAATTCATTTGATGCCTATTATGGATACATTCATACCCATATTTCCCCATTGTATTAGTAAAATATAACCTTAAAATTTACCTTTGGAACATTTTTTCTATATGAGGATTCCATTTTCTCCGTGAAAAGCTCCAGGTACATTCCAATGATGTATGGTTAGTATTTTTTTGAATTACTTGTATAATTTCATCAAAGTATTCATTGGTTATTTCACAATATATGGATCACATTATGATGATTTTATATGTACATTTGGTTCTATTCTACATCACTATATCCAAAATAATATTCTAATAAATTATGAAAAATTCCATTTAGTGGTGAGAAAACTTCTAGTTCACGTGCATATCATATTTAGGCATGGCATCCAAGATGAAAAATCAAAATTGGATATCATTTTTTCCCTTACATTCCTTAAAAATGTTCAGGATGTGTTGTATTTCCTAGATCATGTTGGATTTAATCATTGTTTCAATCATGACATTGGTTGGATTTCACTCCACCTCTCCCATATACTCTAAAAAGAAGAAAAATTTACTAGGGTATGAATTTTTGTAAACATCTAAAAATTTTAAAGAGTTCCTCACATCACCACCAATAATCTAACCAAATCTGTGGGATTTACCATTTGAGATCATGTGTGACGCCTCTATCTATATTGTTGGGGATATCTTATTATAACAGTTCGATCGAGTATATGCCTACACAAAAGATCTTTCCCAATAAAACTAAACAAAATATAAATAATAATTCATTAAAATTGTGTTTTCCTTAGATAATGTTAGGTCACAGCTTTTAGGGTCCAATGTCAGTTTGTTCATAGATCATACAACACAACAGTATATCTTTTTGAATCTATATTCCAAACCACATATCATTCATTGCATGATGCTACATAATTAATTTAATCTAGAAATTAGGAATAAAAAAAAATAGAATGTGGTGGCTAACCATAGAAGTAGGATACTTCTATCATCAAACATTGAATCATCCCCCTTTATTCATATAAATGACATGCTTCCTGATGTGAAATTGTGCCGTGTGCAATATGTAATTCCTTTGTATATTGAAATTATAAAGTATTTGGTATCATATAGAATTCTTACTAATTTAACCAAGAACATATTCAATCATATTAAACATGTGTCTTGTTGGTATATTTGTGAAGACCCCTAAATTTGGAACACATGTAGTGATCATGTCCTCAGGAGTTGTGTTCCCAATATTGAGTTTCAGTCTATATTTTGGTTCTATTGTACTCTTAAATGCGGGGGCCAATTTTATTTCAAATGGACTGATTTCATGGTCTATTGTTCTAGTCTCTATTAGATGAGACTATTTCCAGATTTCTATTACTTTTATAATGATTTTCCTCATTATCAAATAATACGAAAGGTATCTAAATCAATTGAAATTCCATAGCAATCCTTGCTCATACATGATATTTTCACTGTTTGTGAAATTGACATTATGGGTGAATTTCCAAATACTTTTAGAAACTTTTATATTTTTCTAGTAGTTTATTACATGTTAAAATTATTTGAGGCACGATACATGGGAAAAAATGATTCCAGGATAGTTGTCGAATTCTTGAAATATAAATTTTCTATAGGTTTGGTTTACCTATGTTTATCATCAGTGAAAAAGGTTCTCATTTATTCAATAGAATAATGAAATCACTTTTGTGGTAGTATCGGACTAGGCATCGAGTGTTTACTTCATATCACACCCAAACCAATGGTCAAAAACAGGTTTCATATAGAGAGTTAATAGAAATTATTAAAAAATCCTTCAAACCAATTGAAAATATTAGAGACATAGACTTGATTATTCATTATGGTCTTACAAATATTCTTTCAAACCTCCCATTGGATTGTGAGAATATCAGATAGTTTTTCAAAGGAACAGTCACCCTCGATTGAGATTGAGAACTAGGCCTATTGAGACATTTTTATAAAATAAAATTATAATATTTATATTTAAGGTTCGCAAATAAGTATATAGATTCAAGAGTTGAGGGAAGTGCATCAAGATACATATGATGAAACCAAAATTTATAAGGCGAGAACCAAGGCATCCCACGACCTCCTCATCTATCATCATCAACTCAATATTGGGGAGAAGGTCCTCCATTTCAACTCGAGGTAAAATTTGCATCTAGGAAATATTTCTTCCAGTTAGATTCCCCATAAACTATCACTACTATTTATTGATTTGGTTTTCTTTATGATCATAATAATGAAATAAATAACCCTTCACTGTCAATGGTAAAGAAACAAAGAACTACAAAGAATATTTTCTAGAGTCCCCGATGGAGGTACTCCATGTCCAAAAATCAACCTATATTTAACACCCACAATGTTTTATACTTGCATACAATATTTATTTTTAATATAATTAGTACACTACATACTCTAGGTGTGGGGGTATGGGTATATTCCTAGGTCACCAATGAATTTTCATCATCATTATTCTTCTTATTTTTTAAAAAAATATAATTGTATTGTTACTCCCCCACACTTTTTTGATGGAATGATAATTTTTTATTTCCACTTAATAATAGAAAATGATTCCCACATAATCATGTATGTTGTTGAAGATACATGAGGAATTTTTTTATTTCATGTTGTTTTAACATTTTAAAAAAATGATACATTGATTAAATATGTGACTTAGTCTAAATTCCACATTTAGGTGTTAATGTTTTATTAATATTGGTTATTTTTCAATGATATGAATGGTTTTATCACTTTGAAACCTTTGGGAATAATAGTACACTTTATGTGAGTAGTTTATGGGAAAACTATGACACTTAATTTCTATGCCTAATTTATAACAAAACCAACAATTTATAATATTTCACACATAATAGATGGAAAATATAATGTAGGTTAAATTTAGTAGCTTTACCAAATTATTTTTCCATTCATTATTTCCTTAAAATATTTTTTTCATTACTATAGCAGATGGAACTATGTGTGTGTACCTATCATGTGACTATTGTACACACTCAAAATAAATATAGTAATATTAAAAATAAAACACAGAAACATGAGATGAGTCTTTGGTAGGTCAAAAACCACTCTTCCTAGACCTTTAATACTGTTATAACAATTAAAATTTGTTTCATGAGGAGATCATACTATGGTTGAGCGATGAGTGTGAGATTTGTTCCATGTTTAGCATATGAATGAAACAAAATTGGGGAGTGATTAAATGTAAAAACTATGGGGGATATCTGGGCCGAGATCTTGAGGTTTGACTTTTTTGGAATGTTTAAGTGAGTGGGTTATGAAATTTCTATTGCAAAGGATGTAGGGAAGGTTTGGTGGAAAAAATAATTTATAATTTTTTTAAAATAACTTCTATTTACAGGATATAATGGGTAACGAATATCATTGATTTGTTTTCAACAAAACTAGTGGATAGATAGTTATTTTATTTAATTTTGATTTATTTTCTCACATTTAAAAAAACCTCCATGAATTCAATTATGATATAATCAATCAGACCACTTTTTCCGTGATTTCGGAGAATAACTCATTTCTTTGGGTTTATCATTGAACACATTTTTATTAGTAATTAAATATTAAATGTTAAATATTAATTATTTTTGAAATTATCCATGTTCTTTTTTTGAAATATTACTTTTCTCAAGAAGAGAATATGTTTATGTGTTGGGGTGTGATTGTTCCATGATTCATTATTTTATTTCACACATATACCACTATATTAAACTAATGTTTTCTTATAAATCTCAATTATTATAACAAATTTAAAATCATGTTTCATTCAATAATTTAATTTTATTCATTTTTATGAAGAAAAACTTAACTTGTTTTTATGTTTTCATTGTAGTTGGAGTTGATTTGTATTGTCAATAATTCTATTGAAGACAAATGGACCAAACTGTATAAGATTTCAAGTAAACCAGTGGAATAAAATGAACTCTAAAAGTAGTCTATGAATCAAATTGGGATGGTTGATTTCCGTGTAATCCAAAATTATGTGGGATAATACTCTTATTAAGACTCCCAAGACCAATTCGTTTATTATGTTCCCTAACTAAATAGATCAGTCTAGGACACTAAAATGTTCATGAAGTCAAACAATTTATTATATATGTTTGGCCATATCTGTAGCTTTTGGAATCAAAATGATGCAATATTTAATGTGGAAATATTAAATAGGTGGTAAAACAACTCTCTAGTTTTAAAAAAGTGCGATATGTATATCTATACAACCAAAACCATGGTCCATGTGGTTCTATAGAATCTGTGTGCCAAAAAACAACCTTCCACATTTCCTATAATGTGTCACCTTGGACACCCAATATGTAAGTTAGACAAAGATGAAAATATCTAGAATTTTGGTGACCCAAAGTATTATTCTATTCATATTATAGTATCTATATTACCCTTTCCTCATTAGAGACTGAGGATAAATATGATGTTCAACATCCATCTCCTCCTCCTCTCGATGTTGAGCTAGATGATGGAAAATAATTTTGATGGAGCTACAAACACTAAGGAGGGAGACCCAAAACAAATTATTCTAAAAGTTTTTTGTAATTATTTTGTGAAATATTCCATTTATGTTTTATCTTAAAATGAATCTAATATGAATTCATAATTTTGGTTTCATCAAGTGAAATCCCTTTTTATCTCAAAATGGGTTTGGATGAGATTTCATGTGGGAATATTGGGTTGATCCGATTAGAAAACATAAGATTCATATTTATCCCACACATTATTGAGATATAAATAAGATTTGGAATCCCTAGATATATTCTTGTGGTCCAAACCCTGAAAAAACAATTTTTGTGTCAAGATTTGGTTATTTGTACATTATTTTTAGAGGCAATAGGTGAATCGCGATCATGACAACCCTAAACCTAATAGTTCCATTAAACAAGGAAAATTTTCCAGAACAATAAACTATCAATGTTTGTAGTGAACATGAAATGAACCCCTTCTCTCACACTTCTAAAACGCCACTTTCCTTATTAAACTATTAAATTCATTAATTAAGTAATTTTATTTTTAAAAATTTTTTCTGAACCACAACACTATTTTAGTCCATTTTATTAAAAATACTCACTTAAACCCCCAACACATCATTATAAAAGACCAAAGGTAATAGCTAAATTATAAGTAATCATTAAAAACATAATAAATTGGATTTTTTATTAAAATAAATTCATATAACCATGATTTTTGTTTTGATAACATCATTCTATGTTATGTGTAAGCTTAATTTCACCAACAGAAGTGTTATATAATTAAAAATCAGTTTTCATTATAAATATTAAAACATTTTGTAAAGATTATTTTTCTAAAAAAATTAATCTTAATAATTATACATGACTTTAGTAAGAATCATCTAGTGTTTATTGGTAGAAAAATTGTAATGGAAAATTCATGTATGCATCAACCATGTTCTATGTGACCATAAATATAGATTATTTGTAACTATCATTCTCGATTCTATGAAACTTCCATATGTATTGGCATGATCTATACAACCATCATTCCATATAAAAATATGATAATATATATAATTGAAGAATAATAAATATTCAAAAAAATATTCTGAAAAAATGAAGAAAAAAATTTGGAAGTGAAAGGTGAATTGATCTTCCGGGTATTAAAATGTCATGATCAATTAAATGATTTAAATCTAAGACATAAATAATATTTGAAAAATTATTGGCTAATCTGAATTTTGAGTTGAGTTTAACACCATAAGAAAATGTGTTGTTTCATAATGCATGAGTCCATACACACAAGTATAGTGATATCAAATGATTTAATTGAAGAATATTTTGTAACTTTTTAAAATAAAAAATCATATGATTATTTTGGAGAAACAAAGATAGTCATTGATTAGGAATTAAATTTGCTATAAATAATTGATAAATATTGAATTCATTGACTAATTTAAATGAGGGGATATCATAACTACTGCAAACGATCATGGATATTTATTAAAATATAGTTTCTAAAAAAAATCATTAAATAATTTATTTCATTATGAAATATATAGGGTATTGAAGTAAAAAAATGGTGTTTTTACATTATGATATCTTCTAAAATCATGATTATTATTTATTATGATGGAATTCATAGATACTATATACTTTCTATGATTTAAATAGGGAATATAATTTTGAATATATTGTGATATATTTCTATAGTATAATACCACAAAATTAATTTTTATATAGGATGAAACAGACCATGTACTATCATGATATGGAATGTGTTTTGAGACTAGATTTTCTAACCAAAAATTTGGAAGATTTAGGTTCCTGAATATGTACACGAGTGAAAAAGATAATTTATTATAATAATGTCAAGTCATCACTAAGTGTTTTATAAGAATAAAGGAGTAAAATGATATATTTTAGGAATTGGATCATTTTATGGAGAAGTATTTTTTTGTGGGGATGTATGAAAAATCACATGAAAGAGAATTTATGGTCGGGCTGTATAACAAGTTACGTGAAGAAGAAAATCAATTAGCCTCCATGTGAAGTATATTGTAACTGTCTATGGTGTAACCACATGTTTCCAAAGTGGTGAATTTATTGTTGTGGTGTATAAAAATACATGAAAAGGATCGGGTATTTAAGGATGAATCTTATAAATGTGCATGTTTCTTTTCTATTATTTTTTCTGCATGCATGCTAGTATGGTTGTGAAAATGATTTTATTGTGTATTGAGGCCTTAACTAGTCATAGTGTATTATGTAAAAAGTGAGTATATCAATTAAAAAAATGATCACTAATTCAAAATATCTTCCTCTTAGGATCCAACCAGATATAGGATCCTAAGTTGGTATTAGTGAAAAGGTCCCATATGAGTGATCGATGATGTAGTATAGGATAAGGAAAATAAATCTGATGAATTTAAGTGTTATTCTAACAATTTGGCATAATAACTATCATATATGGAGGAATATGGTACTAACATTCATCCTTTAATTTGGATTAAAAGTTCTAAGTATTGAATAATTGGTCTTTCAGTCCATCACTAAGAATATTTCTAGGAATCTTTTTTATAAGATATATTTGGAAGTTTATGGTATGACTCAAAAATAAATTTTATTGTCTATTTCAGAATATTTCTATCTAAAAATAATTGCACATTAAGCTACCATGGAAATTTATAAATTTATTTGATGTATTTATGATGCGGATGTTAATGTTAAAGAAGAAAAACTTCAATATTGGAAATGTAGTTATAAATACATTGAAAATATAGATGAGGATAATATTGATGAAACATTTTATCTATTCCATTAGATATTTAGAATCATTTTAGGATATCGTGAGAATATATATTATTTTATCATTATATTGATTCTTATAAGAAATTTCATAGATATATTTTTTCCATAAAGTTTCATAATTGAATCAAGTGATTCTAATGATTATGATGATGATGAATACCTCTATAATATTGTTTCTCTTATTTCAAAGAGATTAAGACCACTAAATCAGAATGGTAAGGGTAAAAAACTAAACAAGGTGGTGGAATTGTTTTGGAAAAGATGTATTTTCTACTAATCAACAAATAATAATGAAATTTACTCAAGGTTTAATGAAGAAGATAACAATCCCCTAGGGAAAATTAGGGAAAGAATAAGAATAATTTCACTAACAAGAAGAATAAATTAATTATAAAAATTGAAAATAAATACTCATATAAATCTGATACCCAATATGAGGTTGCTAACTTCTTTTATCATATTTATAAAAGAATTGGAACATTAAATAGTTATGATATGTAATGATATAATTGGAGTTGATATATAAAAATAATTTTTAAGAAACCCTTGTGATTAATAAATAAATCGAAAAAGAGAAGATTAATCTAGAGAAATAAAACAATAATGGTGGTATTGTTAAATATAAGTATTATAAATGTGAATTCACAAAAAATAATTCGACTAGGAGAAAATAATTGATGATGGATGAAAAATAAATGATATTCGATGACCATAAATAAAAATTATCTAATTTATAAGCGAAGTTTTATGACTCACAATCCATAAGTCTTTTAGTTGAAAATACAATAAATAAGTACTGAGAATATTTCAACAGGTCACTTGAGGAAAAAGGTGAATCTTCTCATGATGGTGAGAATAAAATTATGAGCAAACAATGTAAATATTACCCTTATCAATTATAATATAGATTAGTTAAATCTAACATTTTAGGTTTTAAAGGAAAATCATAGGCATATTTGGATGAAAACGGAGAGAAAATATTACACATTGATGGAAGGGAATCATATTCCATGTAGACCAATTATCCTATTCAATAAATAAGGATAAATTTGAAGGATGTAAATGAAAATAAATTATGGAGAGATGTTTGTATGATGCTAACATTTCGAAGAACTATCATATGTTCAAAAGGGTCATCTGGCCTCAGGAGCACCTCCCCTTTGGTTAACGGATTTTGACTATTATTGAGGGACTAATTCTTATATGGGAACGTTGTTACCTTGAATAAAATTCATAAAATAGTGAAAAATAACCAAATCATCCACCACCTAATCATAGTATGAAATAAAATAATGTATATATAAAAATTTAATGTAGTCACATAGATGTGTGGCCATAAAAAAATAATTCATATCCCATTATGTTGTCCCCATATTAATAAAAAACTAAGAAAAAAATATATCCTCCAGACCTACTTCAATAATTGGTCTTTAGGACAACTCAATAACTAAATACTCTCAAGATGCTATATCCTAATTCACTATATAACATATACAGAACCAAAATGTAAAAAAAATGTACCTATGAATAAAGAGTTTCAAATGAAGGGTGTTATAAATAATCCTTTATAGTGCCTCACTATGTTCCTTGAGTATGTGTCAACTTAAAAATTTATGAATAGTTAAATAAAAAATTAACATTTCACATAGCTTTGTTGGACATCATGTGTTAACTCCCATCCAACATTAAATTTTTTATTTTCCAAACACTTTTAAGGGAGAAGTGAGAACCCTCACATATTACAAGTTTCAACTCCAAATGACATGATATATATGTTGAGAAACAGTTTGAGTTGGTTGTAACTACTCTCCCTAAATAATATCCAGGGGATAGAATTTACCTGGAAGTCTGGGTAGTCCATAGGGTGACTTTATATAGATGAGCCACATTGTCCCGTGCTTGTTTGTATTCCTCCTTATTGATCTTCCCCATGTTTTGTCCCCTAAGAAAAATACGGTCCTTCCTAACAATCCACTCACTTTTCTCTTTGGTAGTGGTCACCTGAAGCGGTTTCATATTCTATAATGCCTTAATATCCATATCGTCATGTACTGTTTCATCCAAATTCATTAGAAGATCCATGTGTTCCAGCATCGATGAAACATATCACTGAGGGTCTTCATTGGAGCCTACATCAGGATGCTGCCTAGGATCAATCATCCCCTTATCACCCGTGAGAATGACAAGAGCTGCAGACTTGTCACATGTATCCTCCAAGTTCTTGGAGATGTCGGCCCCCTCATGCTTGGAAGAACCTTTGTGTCTATTCAATGGTGTGGGGTCACCAATTGTAGGGGCCTTTGAAGGAAAATTACCCTTTCATGTGGATCTTGTAATTGGAGGACTAGGTAGATAGGAGTAATCCTTCCTACATTGTGGCCTTCGGTTGTTCATAATGAATCCGTCTGGATCCATAATTTTGTGTTTCCTCTTCAGTGAGGAGAATCTAATGTAGTTCTCCTTTATGACCCATTCCTTCGACTCGGTAGAGTATGAGGCCTTTTCCATTTCCTCTTGAGATGCTTCCACAATCACCAAGGGGACCTCTCTATTATCCGTCCCTCATACCTCCTCCTTATCCTGGCAATCCACATCACCCAAAACCGAAAACCGGTTTTGAGAATGCAAAATCGAATCCCCATATTTATGCTTCTCCGCATAAGAAATTATAGCCCTCGAGACCTACTTTGGTGTTTATAAAGCTTCTGTCTGGTCTAAACCTTGACCCATGAATTTGAATGCGGTTGGGTTGATCTCTAGAGCTCGATACTGGGAACCCTCTTCATCCTATCCAGCCCTTGCAGCAGAAATGTCTGATGTACTAGAAACACATAGATCAAGCTTAGACCGCTGATATATGTTGAAGAAACATGGATTGGCCATAGTAACCAAAAACATCTCCCCAAAAATAGAAGGGGTAGTAAGGACCTCTCTGAGACGCTGGAAACCCACATCATCCTAATGCAGCCTATCCTTCATATGAGGGTCTTCAGCACTAGATGTTTGGACCTCCCTCTCTTTATCACATAGAGGTACAGAGATAGCCTCAGTTGCGCATGTAACACCCAAATCACATTTCATCTGATGAAAAATGTTAGAGACTTTTAGGTTTACCTGAGAATCCAGAAATGGCTTCGGAACCGAGACGTCTTCACATGGGGGCCCGGAAACGGTAGAGGGAATGCGAGACCCATCCTTTTCCTGAGGGGAAACACTTGAAAAATCATGGCCCGAGTTACACATAGATTTATTATCATAGGGGATTAATCTGGTTTCAACCATAATATAAGGAATTTTATGTGACGAATGGATATTCTATTGGAGATTTCCCAAGAGGGAGCATGATAAACAGAAATCAAAACAGTTCTCAAATGCTACTGGTAGAAGACAGCAGAATTATTCAACAATATCGATCCAAACTTATTAAATGGGAGGCTTTGAAATGTTGACTTCCAAACAAATCCACGGTGCAATAGGATGGAAAAAAAACTTGAACGTTCATTAAACGCCAGAAATCTCTGGAAAAGGTTACCTAAGATATGAAGAATTGCAGGATTTTGAAAAGGGAGAGGAATACCGAGGAAGCTCACCCAGATCCCCGCAGTGAGGGAATCCTGCTTGCAATGGAAGTTCTAGCTCCATATGAGGAGTAAGAAGCAAAACCCTTAACTGGAACAAAGGCCCTTGGACCTTTCCACCACAAAATCATCAGAATTTGAAAACCGCAGAAGAAACATGCGCGGATCCAAAAAGCCAGATGACCACACGATCATTCAGGTGCCATGATATGTTGACGAAATGATTGAAGTTCTCCAGAGAAGGGTATTGCTAACTGAACCGGGCTATCAGAGACAAACCATAGAGTAACTTCACCTCTGAGAACTCATGTAGGTAGAGAGGAAGCGAAGGGACCCCATGGTGGAGAGCCGGAACATTAGGGCGAAGTTGAATGTGAGGGAAGTTGGGGAGGAGGGCTGGATCAGAGAATGGGGAGAAGGCCATCGGGACCCTCTTGCGATGCCGAAGGGGGCAGCTGAGTCGGCCATACCTCACATTGTGTGTTAACTAGGACCCCATGATTCTTTTATTTTCAAGTCATAGTGTGATAAATTAGGAAACGCGAGAACATGACCAAACAGTCTTCAACACCATAATGAAATTCAATTTTCATTTTATACCATCATCAATGTATCCTAGCCCATACTAGAGGACTTAGGATTGGAATATATCTTTATCCTGACTACTACACCTCATATTAGTATAACATGTCCAACCCCATATATCCTCCCTTCCCGGTCACCATCTCCCTCATGGAAGTCCCATCGTCTTATCTCAAACCCTTATGACCCTATTAGGGACTTACAAACACTAATTGATGTCTATCCATTGCACCCAAAAATCATGTCTAGGACCCCATATCACCCATGGATGAATATATGTGACCATATCACTCTGAATAGGGCTCAAACATCTCTTCTCTCTCAATGGTAGGAAAAATATATCATCACAAACCATTTCACTCTAGATTATACTAGACTTCATAAAAAAGGAATTCATCTCCCTTATGGAAGTATATTCATCACTATGTTTCTCATGGTATGATAAGGCCTCTTGGTTCACCACCCACACTCGAATTTATTTCCTATCACAAGAACAATCACATGCATGTTACATAAGTAACAAAAAACATGGCCCTCTTCCTATCAGAAAAATCACTAATTAATCAATGGGAAATGGTCACTTAATACCTTGAGTCTAATGAAATAACACCTTATCTCATCCATCTGGGCATCCTCATGGGTCTTGAAGACATGACATTTTGTTAATAAAAATCATATCACTGCCACCACAACATGGTGACTCTATAGTATGTTGGATCTTCCTGACCCTGACCTAAAAGGGGTGAGGTCTAATGCTTGTCCAATGTATTATCTGAACCTAGTCCTAAAAAATTGTGGACCACCCCATGCTCTCTCTTCTGAAAAACCTTATAAACACCATGAAATCTCCCTAGTCAAAACCCATATCCCACACTCAGTATTTATCTCACATCTCTTAAGAAATACCACTCAAAACCTCACCTGAAGGATCCTCATTTCCATCACATTCATCAATTCTCTATGAGATTATCCTACTCAATACAGTCACAAATTTCGACTCCACCATTAAGAGTGATCACTCCATAACACATGATAAATATGACCATCTCATTTGTCAAATCTAGTCTTAATCCTCCCATTCAATTCAAAATAACCCTAGGTACCCACCTATGAAATTTTTATGACCTATCTTATATCGTAAGACATCTTAGAGTTCTCTTATCAGTTTTATAAGTTCCCTCACCCCTTGAATAAATATTTATCAGGTGATCCAAAGTTTCAAAACGTGTAAATAGTACATATTATTATCATAAAAAGTTGAAAACCATATAATATTCCCTAAAAAAGGTCCTCATAACCTCTATCCATTATACCTAGTCCCATGAAACAGGAATACCATAGGAAATCATGCATAGAAAAGAATATTATATTGTATTAAAGGGACCAACTACCTTTGAAATGGATTTACTACCCTCATCAAGCTTCTTTGAGCCTCACACAAGACCATTAATTATTTGTCTGACCATATACCTGTACTCAAGCTCCTACATCAAACCGTAGACCACAATTAATTATTCATAATAATGTATAATTAATTAATTAAACTAATACATTAGGTAAAATATCTAGATAAGTGACAATTCAACTAATCCAGAATAAAAACCTCTTCCAATGATGTGTGATCAACCTCTCAAGATATCCTCAAGCCACTGCAAAAAAATCCCCATCACAATCACCTGATTCCACCATGATCATGTTGAATCAGCTTCAACCATATAAAAAATTAAATGAAATTTAGGCTAAAAATAAAAACACAAAATAAATCTCAATGGAGGGAGATAATTTCTCATAATCATTCAAAAACTCACTTGGAGCCACCTAGAATAATTGGGGTCAGTGTAAATGGCGATCCAACCTTGTGGCCTACCCTCAGAGACATCTCTTCATAAAACCCGAAGAGGAACAACCCCCAAATAGATATTCCAGGTTATTTGAAATGAAAATTATGAATCATTCATATTGGGAATAGCGAGTTTACACATTGAATCCTCCTCCAGACAGAGAGGTCATTTATCTATTTTAAACTTCTACAACATGAACAATGGATTCATGCCATGAATTATCCTTGAATGTATTCTATCTATATACTACCCCAATGAAGGCTTGCAAGAACACCATGAAATATTATTAATTTTTTTAATGACCAGTCACATCATGAATGAAATGCATCTGTATTATTTAGTATCTCAACAACCAGTACATTTATATGATGCTTTGTGAATTGATGATTTACCAACTAGCCCTTTAACCATGTCTAAAATCATTAATAATTGGTTTAAAAAAAAAGTAATATAAATATTTAAATGGAAATTCATAAAATATAGCCACACCCAATCAAGAATTCAAATTTACGTAATAATTCAAAACTCATAAATATGAGGGCCATTATAATCATCCCATACAGGACTTATCATCCACAAAAGCATCCAGTAGTCCTATAGAAACTACCCATACCAAATTAAATTTTTAACTCACCATAAAAAAACCATGTTTGACCTATGAATTTATAATGTTATTTTACTACACAACTCTAAAAACTCATCACACTTTTAAGAAAATGTAAATCCACCTGATCTCTACCAATCCAAATACTAAGACAACACTCTTCAAACTTGAAAATATTGTCTCACTAATGTGTCAACTACCAGTTCATCTAAACTACCATGGGGAACTAAACTATAATGATATACTCATGAAGGGTTAATCCCTATCATGGTGATTCCCACCATTATAACATCCTTTTAATGTTATTTTAGGAATCCACTGATCGTCGAACCATGTACCGAACAATATTCTTAATGTGGTTTCAATCTCAATGCATCACAATTCTACAAAAACCCATCTGTTGGACCAGCTCTAGCTCACATATTCTAAAAATCATAATCACACCTGTGACACTACATCAACTACCCAATCATGATCCCTAACACCCTGAGGCATCGATGCATTTTCCATTTATTTAAACTGATGTTCAAAACGGAATCCCAATATAATCACACAATTTGACTACCAATAACCTACTTCATCTATCATGGTCTCACTCTAATAATTGGTCAAATTAGATATAACACACTCTTGGAATGTTCCAATTAATCCTTGACACTGATTCTATTGTACAGACTCTGAATAGGAGAACATCATATTCCCAAATAATGTTTTTACCAAGGAACCATATTGCGTTGGATAATTCATAAATAGACATCATAATTCTACATTGACCATACAAATGGCCAATCCCGCTACAACCCATCCTTTATGACAACAATAACATTCACCGATGTGTGATAAAATTGTCTTCACTATATAAGAAACAATATTTTCACCTCAGTAACCAAAACATCTAGTCTTTACATCCCATGCTCTATTCATTACTAAAAACAATGACTAGATTTCACCAACCTGATTGTACCCAAATACCTTCAAAAAACAAAAACCAGCCACCATTCCCTTCTGACTTGTAATGACACCCCCCCAATTATAATGGTGCTCTCCTCACCATCTATATATCCTTAAATAATTCCACAATAACTAACCCAAATGGTTTTTATTTACATTAATCCCTAACAATACCCCCATCAAAGAAAAAACCCTATTGTCCACACATTTGAGTGTATCACAACCAAACCACAACTAAATAATTACTCAGGTTCATCCATAATAAAAATAATTCAAAACTGTCCCACAAACAACTAATTCAATATCTATGACATAGGAGGGACAACATGTAATCATTGGGAATTTTTACTCACAGACTGAGAATTTACATAAAAATTTCATGGCAATTCTCACTCTGTTCCTCCAATGGTAAAATTATACACTATGGAAACTCTCATAGTTTCATTATCATTATGCTACTCGAACTCATACACCCCTAAAAATGTATTATTTTATATAACCCGATCACACACCTCAACTAAAGATCACATAAGTCACATACCATTATTTTTAAGATAAAATACATAATAAACTGGAGATTCCCACCATAAATGTTTGATTCACAAAATTGGCCAAGGAATCTCATTAATTCTATGGCTAACATCATGATCACCAACGAAATGGTATTAATTCCAAACCACAAGCATCTAACCATGATCCCATTATTCCAAAACCAATGAGAATGATTCCACAAAATCCAAGCCTCAAAACCAAATCTTGATACAAAATATCTCAAGAACCATAGATCAAAAATTACCATGTCCTCCCAATTTTCATTTAATAACCACTTTATTTATTATATTATAATTAAAAAAGAATTTATATAGAAAAATACCATATAGGTTTTTATTTACAAATTATGTATCAAGATCTACATCCTCATGTAAACCCATATATTCTAAAAAATAATTCCTTAATAATTCAATGTTTTTTTCAAACCAATTTGACTTCCATTCCTGAGGAAATCCAACCCAACACTGACCCTTTCAATGTCCCTTTATGTCTCTTCTATAAAGGAACCATAATTTTTTACAGAACATCCTTTACATGGATTAATATAAAATTCCATTAGGGAAAATAATATTATTGAGATGAGTATAATTCCACTAATATGTTTTATGTTAAATCACCATATATTTTATTTCATTAATTTAAATAACCGAACCATGTCATTAGAAATTCCAATTACACACAATAATGTTTATGTTATGTGAGTCCCATATGTAATATATTATTCTTGAAAAAATTATTCTTTCCAATAGTCCAAGAGAGAAAACCACAAATAATAGATTTGTTACACCCATCATATTCAATGAACGTCTCAACCATAATAGTGAAAACCATGAAAAAACGTGTTACCCAAGAAATTGGGACTTTTGATTGGAATGCTCTTCGGGACTTCCTAGTACATTGTCTATGACAATCTCTTACACAATAAAAGAATAATTTTTACCATAAATATAAATAATAAAATAAAATAACGAGTAAGAACCACATTATGGAACACTAGACTAGAACAATGTTGATATCCAAAGGATCGTGTAGCCTCAAGAACACTTCCTCATAAACTAGAACCTTATTAATAGCGTTGAGGGCCTAATGCATACATGGAGAGAATATTCCCTCAAATAAAAGTGAAGAAACAAAAAAAAAGTATTCATCACATGAACATAGTACATAATAAAATATAAACAAAATGCTATATAAAAATTTTAATACTTTCACAAAAATTCATCATCATAAAAACATATTCTAGTCTAAAAGTAGAAAAATGATGTATAAAAAATGATAAATTATTCACATGTGCCCTACTAAAAATCCTGACAGGTAACACAACATTATCTCCAAATCCCTTTGAACTACATCATCTAATTCCATTAAATGAACTATATTGATCCTAACAAAAAAATTAGGTTTTCATGCACAACTTGAACCCATGTATGGTGTGAGAAATGTATCTTAGTAGGGTGTCACTAATTTCCCATTGTATATTCCATCATATATTGGTAATAATATACAAATAATAAATTAACATGTCAGATATTCATGTTGGACAACATTTGATAACTCGGACGCCATAACTCCAGGTGTATCGGTTCACCATATGCCACCATTGCACCGGAACATAACTGTTTTATCACTATACACGAATATAGTGATCATATTGTGGAATTATCCATGTAACCCATCCTACACTATAGTAGTCGGGGTATATTATCATTATTGTCTTAATAATAATCCACTTATAGTAGGGCCACATGTCTAACGTTTCATATCAACCCATCTCACATTATGTATCACCCTTGAATGTACCATTTTCAGATCTATTGACTTTATTCCCATGTTAGAGACTCCATACCACTCATTTAAGTCTTCCTTATAATACCATCACATTATTACAGGGTGACCATCTCACCCAAGGTTTTCTATCAACTACCATTTTACTTATGGTGGGGCCTAACTATCTCATCTCAATCATCATGATTCCACATGTCTTAAGAAAAAACATCCAACACATTGTCATCCCATAATTGATAAATAGTCTGAACTAAATCTATATCAGGGTACTTAATCCAGTGTAATCTCACTGATAGTGGGTCGTGGCATCATGATCCATCCCCCAATATGGAGTTTATTTCTTATAAAAAACATGAGCACATAATTGCCAAAAAAACAACCTCAAATTGGGCCAAAAATCCCTAAGATAGGTCACCAACTATTCATAGGTTTATAGTATCTCATGTTATATACCCTCACTAAAAAACATATCATGTCACCCATCAAGAAATAATCTTGGGTCCTCTAGATCAGTTACAATCTCCACTCATTGACACGATCTCATCTCTATCAACCAATAGTGACCCCAAGTCCAGTAGGTTCACCAAAACCCTGACTTCAAGCAGTAAAGCACAATCCTTTTATCTATCATAATTAAAACCCAGTATCAATACACTAAGAATAATCTCATTGTCTCGCATCCCAAATATCATGGAAACATTATGCCAAGTCCAAATCTAAAACCCATAAACATCACCTAGGTTTCATATATTGTATCAAGGGAAAAATAATAAAGCCATATAATGTATAGACCAACACTCTATCCCATAGGTCTATAAGTATAGGGATAATCTTTTTTTCAACAATTATTATGAGCCACTACACCCGCAATAGTTTACTTATCAACACATACAAGTTATATTAATATCTTATTATTTAATTTTAATCCTAATCATCTCATGCCAATTAGATAACCATAATGTTTCACCTAGGATATTCCAATAATCCATATCATATCCTAGAAATACCTATACATCACTTTTTTTGTATACTAATCTCATCATCCTTTACAAACATAGTCATCAGGGGATCCCCAGTTCACAAAGTGATAAACAACACATTTTTTGAGCATATGAGATTGAAATATATTATATATCCCCAGTTTGAGGCCATATCAGTCCTTAGATATTCCACCCCTTACCATGAAACATTAATGTAGTAGGAAATCATGTATAAACATGAATATTTTCATGTATTAAAAGGACCACTTACCTATAAAATATAGTTTCCATCCTCACCAAGCTCTATGGAGCCACACCCAATCTTGTCCATGCCACATATGATATTTCACAACCACATGACATCCTGCCTTTCTCTATAAAAAAATTCATTAATTATAAAAAAATTATAAGAGATTAATTAAACTAATCCAATATGAGAAACCAAAAAAAACTCACTACGCCTCGGCATTGCACTGATATCACCTACAATGGTATGTGTTAAAATTCTTAGTATCTCCTCTATCAACCACATGCCAAACCCCTCCAATCACACCTAAAAATAGTCACTTAATTCCACCATGATCTTGTGGTATCTATTCCAACCCTATCAAAAAAATCAATTACATTTAGTCTTATCTAATAGAAACACAAAACATTGTGAAGCATTGGGATATACTTTCCTAGAATTTACCTAAAGACCACAAAGAGTCACCTTTCATCATTAGTGGTCAAAGTAATAGTATATTCAATCGATTAATCATTTCTACATGCGTGTCTTACAGAAATACCCAAATCGGACCGACCCACAAATAGATCTACCATATTTTAAAAAAAACTACATAGGCATGGTTAACAGTGTGAATAGGGGATTCACACCATGATTCATACTGTTAGGACCAATAGGGGCCTATATGACCAGAGAGTGGGGTGAATTAGGCTATGGATATTAGTTTACAAAATTCTTCCTGCCCCATTAGATCTTGACCTCTTTATTACAAGGGTCACTTTGTTTGCACTTGTGTGTTTGTTATGATCACTTCTTTTCTTCTATATATGATGATGATTCTTTGAATATAATTCAGGGAAGCAAGCAAGAAGACACATATATTTTTAATTGGTTCACCATCACTGGGATACGTCCACAGAGAATACACTGGCGTTTTTCCGATGTAAAAAATACACTAAAAGCAAATGTCTATTTACAAAGTTTAGGATAGATCACTTCTATTCTCAGGCTCACTTCCTTTACAATTTTTATGGTCAACTCACAGCTTTCCCAAGGGTCACTCCCTGTTTCCTTCTCTGGCTCACTGCCGGTGGAGAGGATCACCTTCTTCCTTTTCCTTTTCTCACTGCACTGGAAAGGATCCACTCTTATTTTATTGACCATTATGTCTCTTAATTAACACAAATGAATACATCCTTTGTTTTATGTAGATGCTTTGTTGAAGTCCAACTTTCACCCAATGATGATTCTCACTTGGCACTGAAGGTAACCGGAAATCATCCAGCTTTCACGGAGCCCTGAATCACTATCGTGCTTCAACTATACCTGGCACCCTTCTCGAAGCCGGCGAACATTTCTCGGCGCGCAAGTTCAAACTGGATTGCAAGTTCACCTCATCCACTTGCGCGATACTAGTTTCTATAACTGAAAACTTCCGCGACTCACACCCTTTTACGCCGAAACTAATATTTGAATGAAACCACTAACTATTGCGCTTCATCAAAACCTGGTGCACAAGTGTCACCAAACCACTTGCGCGACACCCCCTTCTTCAACTCAAAACTTGGGAGACTCTCTTCTTTTCTCGCCCAAACCACACTAGATGCGCAACAATCAACTGGGGCATAACTTCTACTTGCGCGACCACACCACCACATGCGCGACCACCACACATGCGCGACAAGAGATCTGATTTTCTCTAAGTGTTGAAATCACCCTGAATGAGGAGGGGTAGACCTCTTTTTATAGGCATTTGGTCACCCTGTGCGATGACACGCAAGTCTCCCCTCGGCACGGAGGTCTCGCCACCCTAGTCTCTGCCACACAATTCACTTGCACGGCCAAACCTAAAACTCGGGTGCCCCTTTTCCCTTTTCCATATTTTGCTGTTCTGACCTTGAAAACATATGGCACACAAGTTTCCAATCCTCTAAGACACTGGTGTGTAAGTCCCATTTCCAAAAACACTTCTATCCATTTGTCGATTTTCCGGCCCAATAATTTGGAAAACACTGGAAACCAGTTCCACCTTGTATCTTCTCTTTTTGAACCGCCTCTAGATAGACCATTCCCTTTTCGACGTTCTTGAATCAAACATGGATCATTTACAACATCCTTTGAACTCGATATGCCACAATGAAATCCACTTTGTCATGAAATTTGTATGTCATGGTTTGTATTTTCAACAAACACAACATGGAGACCTACTTTGTCAACAAACAAAATCAACTCAAAAATGCTTCAATGACACCTTAAGGGATTTTTCCCCAAAAATCACCCCTTTGGGTTTGTTGACAACTCTTCTATAAAAAGATACATCTTTAATTCTTCAGCCACCATTCAGCTATTCTGATTCCGATAGCGATCAAGGATTTACTCAACACATACGTTAAGCCCACATGAGCAATGCTTGACGTGAGAAACAAGAGTAAATGAAAATTTCATCAATGAGTCACTTCATCTCTGACACCCACTATTGACACAAAACTAATACCAATTTTTGGAAATCATCTTACCACATTCCAACACCACTCTTCTGTTATTATCACGATCCCCAGCTGTGGTGATATCTATTCTTTAATCGATCATTTCTTGCATTGTCATATTTGTACACTCCCCCTTTCTCATTGCTCCCCCTATCTTGATTCTCCAATTGTCAGCTTCTCTCCATATCATTCATGATTTGAAGAAATAGCCACACTATCACACTATCTCCCCCTTGAACAATCACTGTTTTCTCCCCCTTTGTCAATGAACCCAAAGGGAACTCCTTTGTAGTATGTAACAGGGTAAAAACATATATTATTACATTAGGGTAGAACACACCGTACCTCTAGGAGAGGGGGTCCCACATAAACACTCTTTTATGTGTGTGGAGTCGACTGAACTCCTAGATCCAATTGATGCCTTTCAAACGCTTCCTTGGGAAAGGCCTTTGTCAGAATATCTACAACCTGTAGCTCTGTAGGAACATAAGCCAACTTCACAAGCCCTTGCTCCACATTCTCCTTGATGAAATGATATTTGATCTTAATGTTCTTTGTCCTTGAGGGATGAACTGAATTTGTTCTATGATTGATAGCATTTGGGTTATCACACTGGATTCCGATTGGATACTTCACTTCAACTACCATATCTTCAAGCTACTGCTTCATCCACAATAATTGTGTGAATGATTGAGTGGCTGCAATATACTCAACTTCCACAGTGCTCAATGAAATGTAATCTTACTTCTTTCTTAGCCAAGAAATACACAATCCACCAAGATAGAATGCAACACCTGACGTTGATTTCCTTTCATTCGCTAAACCGGCCTAGTCTGCATCAATATATCCCAATAACTCTGTCTGAGATTTGTCATTATATTTCAAGCCAATGTCCACCATGCCCTTGATATACCAAATTATTCTTTTAACTGCAATCATTTGGCTTTCCATTGTATTACTCAAATATCTCACTTCTTGGCATGCAGAGAATACAATGTCAGGCCTTGTTGCAGTCAAGTACAAAAAACATCCAATAATTTTCATGTATTCTATGATATTAACTACCTTCTCATTCTCATCTTGGGACAGTTTCATCTGGGTAACAACTGGAGTCTTTATTTCCTTGAATTTTCCATTCCAAACCCTTTAAAAACCACCATGGAATATTTGGATTGAAAAATGAATGTTCCATTCCTTCCTTGTGTCACCTGTAGACCAGAGAAAAATGTTATATCTCCAATAATTGACATTTCAAACTCACTTTTATTGAATTCGGAAAACTCTCTGCATTGAGCTTCATCTGATCTGACCTAATATTATGTCATAGACATAAACCAATACCGTCATCCTTTGATTAATGCCATTGCTAAAATAGAGATTTTAATCAAAATACCCCACGCTGGAAACCAAGCTTCTTCAAGTACTGATCATGCCTTGAGTACTATTCTCTTGGTGCATGTTTCAGCCCATACAATGCATTATTCAGTTTGAAAACATTGTTCTCATCCTCATGAATGAGAAAACCATCTGGCTACTCAATATACACTTCCTACTCCAGAACCCCATTCAATAATGTACATTTGACATCCATCTAGAACACTTTGAACTTCTGTTGCACTACAAAGGCTAGAAAAAATATGATTGTCTCCAGCCTTGCACCCAATGCAAATGTCTCATCAACATCAATACCCTCTATTTGGGAGTATCCTTTGCACAACAGTTTTACTTTGTTTCGAATCAATGTTCCATATTCATTCATCTTGTTGAAAAAGACCCATTTAGTCCCAATAAATTTCTTATCTGCAGACCTCGAAACAATCTACCATGTCTGGTTCTTCTCAATCCGATCTAGCTATTCATTAATGACCTGAACCTAGTTTTCATCTTCAGCCACATCAGCAAAGCATTTCGGCTCATCCTGAGACAGAAATGATGTCTACTGGAGTGATTTCATTCTCTTTGTCCAAACTGGAGATGATTAATCACCAATGATATTCTACCTATGAATTTCATCTTGAAAATTTGGCTTTTGTGTATATAAGGATTTTACTTCCTCATACTCACCATCAGTATCATCTTCTGAATCAACATCAGCCACTTCTTCTCTCACTGAGTCTCTTACCAGTTCTTCACATTTAACATAAATATTTTCATTGTGTCATTGTTCAGTGACATCATTTCTTTCAACTAATTTCTCAGATTTTGGTTGAAGCACCTTTGATTTTCTCTCGTAGCTTCTTGGTATCCTAAAATCAGTCAGATGATACAATATTATCAGAAAAAAAATCATGAAAAACATGTGTGTTACTCCTTTTTTGCCAATCATTCTTCATGAAAATAAACATCTACCCTTCATATCACATTGAGATCTTTCATCTGATTAGGATATAGAGTGCTCCCCTTGTGTCATGCAACTCTTCTATTTCCTAGGCCCACTACGTAGGCCCTTAACCATTTTTACCCTCTTGTATCATTTATTCTGATCTAGAACTCAAAATTGATCCATTAACAAAATCTCTAAGCCCACTGAGTTGAAACTTGGTGTAGGAAACAAGAGATAAAGTTAACAAAACATTCACTTCCTGTTATGCTCTGTTTCTCCCTTTCTTCATCAAATTTGTTACCTGATTTGAGTAAATTAAAACCCTGAATTATATCACTTATCCACTTTGCATATTTAGATGCCACTTACCCTTGGATTGTATCTCCCTGAAACCTGAAACACATGAATAATCAGTTAACAACATTTATATACATTAGTAGAGGGGTACTTATGTAATCCTCAAGAAGAGGATTTTGGATGATCTTGATGGGTCACCCCTTTGATTCTTTTTTGTAGAGAATCACACTCCATCCTCATTTCTTCAAGCTGCCTAGCCAACTTTAGCTATTCTGGACACATTACTAGGCATTCTTTAACCACATTCTAAGCCTTTTTTGATAAGTAGAATAGGCAGGCTTGGACTTCCTCACACTTTAAGGTTTAAACCCACTAGTATACATTTCCTTATTTAATGTTCCACCAGCATTCCACTTCCCCTAATTCCTTCTCGGAGTAGGAATCTATCTGCTTGTCATCTTCCTTTGCTTCTTCTACCATTGCTGGATTTTCATTTTTATTACAGTTCTCTCTAGGTCACATGACATGTGAATTTTTCAATGCATTTGTTTTTTATATTTATTTTTTCAGATTTATGAGTCACCACATTATTTTCCACTGGTGGTGAGTCTTCCAATGAATGTGCATTCTTATTACTCACAGTCTGAGTAGATCATCCTTTAATCCTCCAAGTTTGTTCACATTCACTCCACGAGAGCTGTTCACCATGTCTTCTAGTGCATAATTTCTTATCATGAACATCTGGAGTTGAGAATATATTTTTGGGTTCCCTTTCAGTTCTTCTGTTCTTCTTGCTGCAATTTCATTGCAAGTGCCCATAATCTGAACATATGAATCATTTTCCATCAAAGTCATACCTCATTTCGTTATTTCTATGTCAAGATTCCAATACAACTTGAGTTATTCCTTTGACATGGATCTCCTGAGCTTCCTGACACATACTCATGGTGTGTCCCATTCTTCCATAGTTATAGAATCTAACAAATGGTTTTTTCTGAGAGACTATTCTTTCTGCTTTCTCATGACACATCTTCTTCTTCTCACATCTAGTAAAGTTTCTACATTCATAGCCTGAGATGTATTCCTATGCCTCTGAACAGAAGCTTGATGTATGACCATGAATCCCAAAAAAATAGAACATGCTATCATTTCTTCCTATAAATGTCTTTTTAGGTCCATCTCCAGCACCTACAAGGTTTTTCTTATCAATGGAGATTTTCACTGCTTTTTTCCTATCATGAATAGGATTGAGATCACCATATCCAATACTAGATTTTCCCAAAATGGATGGCCTTTGTGATGATACAATCCTTTCATGCTTCTCCTTCGATGTAGCATATTGGGATTTCATTTCATCATCACCTGCCAAAGGATAATCAAATAATAAGTGTTGTTCATCCTTCAACTTGGGCTTTTCTTTGGATTTAGATGTTTCTATTTATTTCTTGAATAATTCTATTTATTCCCCAAGTTTTTGAATATTTTTATCTCTTGATTCAAGTTTATCATCATATTCTATCTTGAGAAACGTTCCTCTAATCAGCTCATCTTCCTATTCATGTGTCAGCTTATCCACCATGCCAACATGCTTCTTTACATTAAATTTTTCCTGAGAAACATATTCAGAGACGAATGCATTATCTTCTTGTAGATTTTGATTCTTCTGAACTATCTCAGATAACTGGGTAGCAATATCATCATTTCTGGCCTTCAAATTCTAAATTTCATCTGTGTCCAAATTCTTTCCCTTAACACCATCTTTGAGCTTTTCTCTCTTTATAGACAACTTTTTCTGTTCTTCGGCTTGAGAATCATTTTTCTCCCATAGATCAGTGGCCACATAAATAATAATTTGATTTAATCTTCTAATCTTCTTAACCTAAATTTCCATTACTTTTATTTGGATATCATTTTTTTAAATTTCTTCATGCAACTTCTGATCCACTTCCATTGTTTTGTGGACAACATTGACTTATTTCCTTCTGGGAGTTTCTTCAACATTAGTATTTCCAACGTCACTTGGAATATCAGGTTCTTCACTCATTCCTTCAGCATCATTGAATGACTATGAAATTTCACTATACAATTTATCTAAATCAACATTAGGTTCACTACTTGATTCCTTTAACGAAATCACACAGTCTCCACAGACACTTCCACACTAAGGGATACCACCTCACTCCTGCTTCCTCTTTGACGTTTTACCCTTTTCCATGGTACTCCAAGATAAGGGTATACTAAATTAACCAAAAAATAGACTAACCCTAGTTAGAGCAAACAAGTCTGATAAAAGAAACCTATCCCTCTAATACCAATTGTTAAGACCAATAGGGGCCTATATACCTTGAAGGGGGGTGAAGTAGGGTATGAATATTCTTTTTCAAAATTCTTCATGCCCCACTAGATCTAGACCTATTTATTAACAGGGTCACTTTGTATTCACTTCTGTGTTTATTATGATCACTTCCTTTCTTATTTATCTGATGATGATGCTTTGAATATAATGCTGGGAAGGAAGCATGCAAACATCGAGATTTTTACTTGGTTCACCCTCACAGGGCTACGTCCAAGGAGCATACACCGGCGATTTGCCGATGTACCAAATCCACTAAAAGCACACTATTGTTTACAAAGTTTGGGATAGATCACTTCTATTCCCAGGCTCACTGCCTCTATAATGATTAGGTTCATCTCACTGCTTTCCCATGGGTCACTCCCTGTTTCTCTCTCTCTGGCTCACTGTCAGTGGAGAGGATCACCTTCTTCCTTTTCCTTTGATCACTACATAGAAAAGGATCCACTCAAAAATTATAGACTTATAGGACTCTTCATTATCAAATATTAACACATCCTTTTTTTTATGTAGATGCTCTGTTGAAGTACAACTTTCAACCGTAGATGAATCTCAATTTTCACCGAAGGTAATGGGCAATCTTCCAGCCTTCACATAGCCCTGAATCACTGGCATGGTTAAACCATAATTGGCGCCCCTCTCCATGCCGGCGCGCAAGTCTTGGGCCGCATGTTCATCTCAACCACTTGAGAGATACTAGATTCTGTAACTCTCAACTTTCGTGCCTCACACCCTTTTACACCCAAACCAATATTGGCATGCAACCACCAAATGTCGTGCTTCATCAAATCCTGGCACGCAAGTGTCAACAAATCACTTGCGCAACACCCCCTTCTTCAACTCAAATCTTGGGAGACTTCCTTCCTTTGTCACCCAAACCACTCTGGATGTGCAACAATCAACTGGCACACAACTTCTCCTTGCGCGACCACACCACCACTTGCCCGACCACCACACTTGTGTGACGGGAGCTCTTATTTTCTCTAGGTGTTGAACTCATGCTGAATTAGTATGGTTCGACCTATTTTTATAGGCATTTGGACACCATGGATGACGGCGCGCAAGTCTCCCCTCGGTGCCCAGGTCTCGCTGCCCTAGTCTCTGCCGCGAAAGTCACTTGCGCGACTAAACATAAAACTTAGGCGCCCCTTTTCTGTTTGACATATTTAGGTGTTTTAATCTTGAAAAAAAATGGCGCACAGGTTTCCAATACTCCAAGACACCGGTATGGAATTACCTTTTCCAAAAACACTTTTCTCCATTTGTCGATTTTCAGGCCCAAAAATTTGGAAAACACTGGAAATCGCTGCCACCTTGTATCTACTCTTTTTGAACAGCCTCTAGATCAACAATTCCTTTGATGACGTTCTTGAATAAAACATGGATCGTTAACAACATCCCTTGAACTCGACAAGCCACAATTAAATCCCCCTTTTCAACCAATTTTTATATCATGGTTTGATTTTTCAACAAATAGAACACAGAGACCCATTTTGTCAACAAACACAATCACCTCAAAAATGCTTCATTGATACATTGAGGGATTTTTTCCCAACACATCCTATAAAAATTTGGGTCCTCCCTCTACAAAAAACTTTAATGGATTAAACCATAGGCTCAAAACATGAATTATATTTGTTATTATCCCATTTTCCAACTACCCCATTCACAACATAGTATCATCCCTACAAAATACTTCATGGTGTGAATGTATGTCACCCTATGAATAGCCTCCAACTACTATATTCATCATCTCAACCTCCTAAACACTAATTTGTTGCTTTTTAAACACCAAATTCACCCATTGATCCTTAAACCACTATTAGAGAAATCATTTAATGGTTTCAAACCTGCATTAATCCCAATCCATATTATTATTCTCAAAATGAAACCCTCACAATATCAAAAATTAAAATTCCCAAAAAAAATCACATATCGTAACTACATAAACCAATAAATTCATGGATGTTTTTGGTGATATAGAAATTATGGACTAAAATCCTACACTTTATAATTGAATAGGAATTTATCATAAAATATTCAAAACTAAAGAGAATTATTACAAGGAAAAAGAGTTCAAATTACCAAATAATGGAAATACTATCAATGAATATAAAAAAGACATTATCTAAATTATAGATTTAGATGTTTAGAAAAAGTTTTTGGAGGATTTGGGGAGGAATATCATAAGGCTGAGACATTCATGACTAGTATTCTACGGGAATTTACATATTATGATAATATAGAAAAAAAAATTATGGAAAATTATGGAATGTCATATTTTACTAAAACCACAAAGATGTCATGTAATTATTCTATAGATGATGTGTGTCCAAACAATGAATAATTTATGTATTGGAATGATTATATGTACTTATCAAAAAAAGCATAAATTTTATTTCTATAATGATAATAAAATAAAACAAACAAGTAAAACATAATATTTACAACGTGAGGATATGTCAACAGATGTAGATCTGATTGTTCTAGCAAGTCGTATCCACCTCCCCTCCCATCTAGGTGCTCTTCATCATGAGAGATCCTAGAAGAGTTCAGCCTGTCCTCCTTTTCATGAAGCCATAATTTGATAAATTTGGTTGGTTACATGCATTTTTATTCCCCCTGTTACTATATATATGGTTTCCACACTTCTAATACAACATTGTTTAGTGGTGGGATCCTTGCTTCCGTCTTCAAATCTCTAGGAGCAGTAATGATGGATCTAGTTCAATCTGCATATTATGAGAATCAATTCTTCCAAGGATGATTAATCCTTCAAACATAACATGATCTACCTCTATACATGTCATTTTCATCTTGAGATCATAAAATATAACGAAGGAGGGTTTCATGGGTGCTGGCAGCGACATTCTTGGGGGGAAGCAGTAATGACTTACTCAATGATTGTCGATGTAGATTTGGTGCATTGTTGGATGGTGGTGTTTTCCAGTTTTCGTTAGTATAGATAAATGATGATCTTATTAATTGGTTATTTTGATTATATCTATCCTTATGTGATGATGTGTTACATTTCATCAATGTGGGTTTAGTTGGTGATCTTTCTTTGATTATCTAATGATGGATCGAGGTTGGGATTTTTCAATTCATGTTGATGATCCTAGAAATTGTTATGGCTTGATGTTGACGCTCCTGAAATTCTAACCTAGTTTCTTATTCCAATGATACTACCTAGTTATTTTTGGTGTACTAGTTCTATTAGAGGCATTGGGAGTTTCTATTATAGGATTCACATGAGGTCCTAGAGGAGAAACCTACGTTGGATTCTCTACTTACCCTAGAATTTGGATGGTGTTACTAGTGGGTTTTTTATAAAATTAGATGAATTAATGAGCAAGTTCATGGATCCAATTCATCATCAATAATGTTTATTTTGTTTGTGTCTTTTTACTGATAAATGTGTATTTGAATTTAGAATTTTGAATCCTAATGGGCAGTAGTTTTTGAGTTTTTCTTAGATTGGATTATTTTAACTTTTTTTCTTATTTTTATATATTACCCATTCAACCTCGATGTGGATTTATAAAAAATTAAAAGAGAGAGATTTTAAGGTTCTAGTAAGTCCATTATGTAGATATGGATAAATGATGAATGATATGAAAATTTATAAGAAAATATTAATAAATCAAGAGGAATGGATGATAATTTGTTTAAAACAATAATGTAATTATGTTTCATTGACATTTGAGGTAATGATATGTCTCCAATAAAAGGAACTAGTTAATGAGATAAAGGTGAGTTCACAATATTTTTAAACACATAAATTGAATTAGAAGATCAATAATACTTCTCATGTTGAGGTGGAAGGAATGATTTGACTAGTTTTATAGGAATCTATCATTATCATATATATTCTTGAGGAATTTAATAGTTACACTTTATTCCCATCAAATTTGGATTAAATGTGATAATATAAGGGGAATTGAAGGTGAGGAATAAGAATATTACTTCAGAAAGACATGTAATATGATATTCAATGTATATAAAAATTTCTATGTGGTGAAGGAAGTGTGTGCATCACTTGAGGGTGATAAAATATGATAACTATATATCAAAAATTATGAAGGCGTTCGAATATTAAATTTCAAGACAATAACGATGACCCAAAATTTTATCAGTGAAAAATATCTTCTTATAATTATGCTATATATTATAAATCATATAATGTCACATTAATAACACACTAAAAACATTATATATAAATAATGAATGATATAAGAAGTATTTCTTGATGTTAAGGAGCATATACTAATGAAATAGTAACTTGATCTTTGGAATATTATTGTGACCCTTATGAATAGTAAATAGGCCAATAGAGTAGTAACCTTACCTTTGTTATTTTGAAGAAAATATGGGTATCTTATAAATGAAAATAAGATGTTATTTTATCATAGTATATGTAATTAATTTTTTAAAAAATTAATAATTAAGTGTTGGAATTATTTTAAGTCCTAAATATTTAATTAAAATTTTATGATTAATTTATAAATTTTAAAGAAAATTTATTTTAGTCAAATTTATTTACAAAATAAGATTTTTTTCTTATATTTTTAGATAATTTAAGGAGACATTATTTAATATTTCACAGGGTTATAAATTTTTAATAATTTAAAAATCATTATTTTTTGAGTAAATTATGATTTAAGTAAAAATATATATTTATCATATTTAAAACAATATTTCCATAAAACGGGGTTAAATTTTGAATTCTACCTGTAAAAAATTGTTAGGGATACTTTTTGGTATTTTTCTAAAAGACTGGAATTTTTGTGAATAGTGAAATACATTGATTTACAGCATATGTAAATAAATAATTTCTTTAGTCATTCTTTTTTGATGGATTATGTAAGTTACCATTTGGTAGAACTCACATGAATCGATAACTGAATTTATTCACTAGACTCTTCACTAGTGAATTTCATGATAAAAATAATATACTAATGAATAAAATAATTAGAAAACACCACTCTCCAACACTATAAAATCAACCCCTCAACACATCTTCTCCTCAAACCTTCCAAGCATTAAAAGATGTCGAAATTATTCTAACATATATTCCCAAACCTCTACCCCAAATCCTGGAGCTCATGTTCCCATCAAAATACCAAATCCATTTCCTTAATGAGGCTCTCAATGGGGAGATATTCAAAAGGTAAATTACACTTTTATATTATTTTATTTTCAATTTCATTATGTTTTTATTCAGTCCTCACCTACCCTAATAAAAATGGAATTATTAATATATTACATAATATATAATTTAATTGTATTTTTTATTTAATAATTCATTATCAATTTATTCCCTTATCCTTTTGTTTTAAAAAACAAAACATCATCTGTGAGGTTTTAATTTTTCACATTCAAGGAAAAAAGGGTTTTCAATTTCTATTACAATTTTCTAGGATAGTCATGAAACCATTTTTATGGTTGTAAAATATTATAATATATTTATTATATATTTTTTAATGTTCTTTTATATTATAATTACATGATATTAAATAATATAACAAAATGAGTTCGTTGGGACCAAAAAAAATGCAAAAAAATGATCTAGATGATCATCATTGACATGTTATCTAATTATTCATCATCATATCTAGAATGAAAAAGTATAATACCAATTAAACATATATTTTTTAATTAAAAACAAATCATATCAAATCAAGAAAATTATACCCTTTCTACTTGAACTTGCATACTCATATATAAGTGAACCGATCAGGAAATCCAAAAAAATTGATCAATTTGGAATGATGAAATTAAACTATACAACTGATAAAAAATCTGATAAAGTATCTTAAAAAATATATAAAGAATAAAATAAATTTCAAAAAAGTTCCATATTATTAAATTATTTATTTTAATTTTGTACTTCATGACATCAAGATCATGTGAAGAACCATTTCAGTACGGGATCTTGAACCTCCATAGTTATTTGAGTTATATTTTCTCTATATTAACAAAATGTAACTCCTATTTATTATTATGTACAGGGTTTTAGGTATTTGACTATATTCCATAATAATGTATTTGGATCATATCATTATTATTATATGGGGTAATACATATTTTAGTAAGGTTCCCTTCTCAAATAATCCAAAAAATCCAACTTGATTCAAGTGACCATCCCGAATTCATACCCATTTTCAAGTTCACTATATAATATGTTTTAATCCAACATTTTTTTTATGAAATCACTCATTTTGTTATGAAAATTTATTTTTGTTCATTTTCATTTTTATACAAATAATTGTTCCATTTCATATTTAAATAATCTTTTATATTTTCCTCAAACCATACTAAAATGTTTTATTTCAATGGATTATTAAATGATATATTTAAAATTCAGAAAATGAGTTGATGAGAGAGAAAATGGTATCTCATCACTTGGACATAAAATTTACATAAATAAGGATATATAAGAACATATACCAACATAATAGTATGTGAATTAAAATACATAACAAAAGAAGTCTTTTACAAAGAGGAGGGTGAAAGGTCCCCTTACAGAGTTGGGTAAATTTTGAAACGTACACCCCATGGAAGAAGGGTCATAAAATGCAGCTGTAAATACCCATAAATTAAATTATAACACACAAAGTGTATAATAATGGGCAGTACATACACCAATCAAAGTAAATAGTGGAAAACATAGCATAAATGTCACGGGAATAAAAGTGAGATGAAAAATCTCTTACGAAAACTCAGCAGCCTAACGGCGCCACTTAAAACATCCAAAAATGGATTTATGAGATAAAATAGGGTCTCTCATAATATGAACATAAAAATTACAGAATTAGGAATATAAAATAACATCCCCAAACATAAGAAAGATGAGCTTAAAAGAAATGACATAAAAGAGAGTACTCAAAAGGAAGTGAGAGGTAGGATCCCTTACGAAAATTCGGCAGCCTAACGGTGCCACATAAAAATTCGTAAAATGGATTGATGAGAGTAAGAGGGGGTAACTAATCATATGAAAATAAAAATTAAATTATGGTGAATGTTAAAGATCATCCCCCCACATAAGAAAATGGATCATAAATGAAATGACATAAAAGAGGGTACATGAAAAGAAAGAGAGAGGTTGGATCCCTTACCTCGTGTCCGACATGACTCAAACATTCTTTAATATCCTAAATAATAAAATTAGGCCAATTTATAATTTCTCAAGGACCTACTTTAAATATTATTATTCAGTTCATATCACATATTATAATGTTTTAATAATTGGTTAATAAAGTGAGTTCATATCAGATGTTTTTGTCGATGTTCGGTACATGAGTAGAAATTTAACTTGTTGGAAAAGAATTTTCCATGTAGTTATAAGTACATCATCTCCATAATAGTATTAATTTTTTAAATATCATATATATCCATTATATATTCATTTTTTACTATTCCATAACATTTGGAGACAAAAAAATTAAAACCACCGTTCATGGACACAGTAGGTCGTACGTACGCATGAACGCTACTTTCATTTTTTTTCATATTAATGGAATTAATGTTAAAAGAGATATATATATATTTTAATTCCAGAATGATATCCATAATTTATATGTAATATATGACATATATATCCATTATATACATGTACTTATAATAGTACATAACATTTGGATATAATAAATGAAATGTACCGTTCATGGAGATGGTAAGCCGTACGTATGCATGAACAGTACTTTCATTTCTTTGGCACATTAATGGAATTAAAACTAGATGAGAGATAAATATATTATAATTCCAGTATAATATATATGTTATATATATCACATAACTTCATAAATTTCATTATTTATACATTCCATGTATTGCATGAACGAGTCACATCACTTGAGGGGGAGACAGTCCACACTTCCTCAAATGAAATTATCGCATTTGTACAACATGCAAAGCATAAAGGGTTGTATTAAATATAAAATACAGAAGGATATAGAGGAAATTAATATAATATATATCATAAATAAATATAGTTCCATCATAATGGCCACCATGAGAGGTGGTATGAGAAGACAGAACAATCATCATTTCGTGAGGCAGTAATTCGCCATCCACAGAAACAGTATGTTCTTTAACCATTAGAAGGAGGTGTGTCTTATTGTATCTCTAATACTCCTCATAAAAATATCCTAGTATATTGATGATACTGTTTTTGTTTCAAAATAAATAAATAAAAATATTTTAAGAGGTTGGAGAAGCAAAATAAAACAAAAGAACACTAGGGAAGACATTACCTTTAAAATGGGTAACTCTTATTGATTTGAGATCAAAGGCTTCCTTGGGAAGAATTCTACCCAAAGTGAGGATTCTAGGAGTAATAGAGGTATATGGAGGGACAAAATGGGCAGGGTTTGGCCGAGCGAAAGGCTTTAGAGGTGTGGTTAAAGTGGTAGAGGTGGGGGACTTTTATAAGAGAAGAGGAGGGGCACTCTTGGAAAGTTATAAAAGGTTACTTTATTATAAAATGATTTTCTGGTTTTAAAGGTCTCAAAATTTTATATTTATAGTATAAGGTGATAAGAGTTCTAAATCCACTCATCCAATAGGTTTTTGACAAGTTTAGGTCTTATATTTTACATTTTATTTTCATTTTATTTAAATCGTTAAATAATGAGGTAATCGCTGCATCATCATGGTGTCATAAATAATTTAATTTATTTAATGTCTAAAAATTATAAAACAAATATCATTATGTAGGAAATTATTTTATATTTATAATGAATATTTATAGTCCAAAATATGAATTTTATAACACCATTTAAAAATTGTTTTAGTAAAACAACTCATGTTTGTGACATTTTTATTTTAATTTTAAATAAAAAGTTATTTATGTCCTTTTCCTACCAAAGTGGCTCCATGGGGTCCCCAAGTTGACCCTTGTATTGTCTTTGTTGTCCATGACATATAAAATGAGGTTAGGGCATGTGTCTAGGTCATTTCATATTATTAAAACATTATTTTTACCTTAAATTACACTAATTACCTTTAATTGCAATTAATAAAACATAAAAGTTACTATTCAACAAAAATTATTTTAATCACATTGAACCACATTTTACTTCTTAATGACAACCATGAATGTCGGATTTTTGAAAATCAAATCACAGAAGTGGAAAAAGTTCATTTAAACGAAAAATCAGTTTCTTTAACTACCACATAGTGGTTTCACTATTCATCAAAAATTGATGTTTTTCAGAAAAATACCAAAAATCCACCCTAAGAAATATTTTATATTCCGAATTCAAAAATGATTTCTATTTTAAAAAATTCAAAACATATAAGTTACATTAATTAATTTAATAATTAATTCCTGTTGTCAGAACAAATAGCGTTTTTTTATGAAACAATATTTATCAAAAGATTGACACTAGTTTTAGTCCAATTTCAAAGTGAAATATATTCCAATGACCACTATTTGATTAAATGGTAAAAATAGATTCAAATTTCACTTTAAAACAAATTCAAAAGATAATATAATCATATAAATAAATTAGATTAAAATGAGGTTTTGATTTAAAATACAACATTTTCACTATTCATTAAAAAATGAACTTTATCGGAAAAATACCAAAAATTTACACAAAGTAAATTTTGATGTCCCGATTCTAAAGAAGTATTTTATTTGGTCCAATAGAATGTATAAGAGTGACCAAAACTATATTTAATGAGGGTTCTCCATCAAAAGGTGATAGTTCGACCTTTTAATGAATATTAGAAGATTTATGCTTAAAATTGGATTTATTTGCATTTTACGCCTCTAACATTTATTGGATGAAAGTAAAAATATTTGACAAACATGTATACTAATTTTTTAGATAGTTCCATTCATTCCCGCCATTATAATGGCTAGGCGTTAACTACCATTTAAAATAATATAATTTTATTATTAGAGTGCAACGTAAGATTTCAAAGGAACCTATTGTTGCGTATTTGGTATTCCATCGAGCATAGCATTCCCTTTAAAGTAATATTAATACATTATTAAAAAATATTGATAAATATAAAAATGTCATATTCTTTATTTACCTGGGCTGTTACATCCTTCCCCCATTTTGGAAATTGCGTCCTCGCAATTTTAAAATTGGGCTTGGAAACTTAATTGAAAATCCCACATCAGAACAATTGTCAGTAAAACTATCACTTTAAAATAATTGGAGAGAAGTACAAAGGTCACCCAAGTAAATCCATACTAGGATTCCAAGTATGAAAACATGGATATGGAAGAAAAAAACAAAGCGTCGTGTTCTGAGGGAGTGTGATAGAAAACATGTTTAGTAGAAAGTTAACCACCAGAAAATCACAAACATGTGAGGGGTTAAATAGTATTGGATTCCCCAGTAGGAAAAGTTAACAGACAACATTTTTGATTTAAGTTACTCTTAATTGAGGAATTTATTTTTGGGCTTAACTAAATCATAAGGAAACGTACTTACTTGTCATGTTGACTTTCAACTTTTACTAGATTTCTTACATGAACTCATATTTTCTCCAAAAGATGAGTATTTAGGATGACTTGTTTACACTAAGAGTACTATAATCAACATCCAAATAATCAACTAATCCAAAAAAGAGAACTATATATTTCCCATGTCTTTAGATATCAACCAAAACCAAACCAAAAAGTTTATTATGAGATCAGATAATACCCAAAAAGGATAATCCTCTATAAAAAGTAAATCTATTCTTAATCTCCAAAATTTGTCCAACAAGACCCAAAGTTCAACGAAGACCAAAAGTAAACCAAACTAATATTGAAACACAAATATTTTAAGGATTTAATCACATAGTCTTCCAAGTTAAATCGTAACATTTATCTCCAAAAAACATCAGTTTCTATTAATGTCTCGTATTGAAATGTAATTAACCTAATCACATATCCTCCATGATAGGTTGATAATTTCCCTAGATAACCCAAAATCAACTTACTCTTAATTAATAAAATCATCTTACTAAAAAGAATTAGTCATAATAACCAGGGACTTCACGTAGTCCAATGGTTGGCAATAAATACATGTCACACTTTGGTTGTGGTTTCGATTCCCGCAGCTTTGTCCGACGTGATGGTTTGTCACATGGTTTACGTGTTGTCCTTTTTCCAAAACAATATAATTCTTAAAACATTCCCCAAAAAACAAGATAAAATCTTCAAAAAAAACCATAACATAATTTAACCTCAATTTTATCTCATGCCTTTCACATTCCATCATAACATATAGTAACCCATAATTACCTCAAAAAATAAGGATCATATAAACCCTAATGGTTACCTATATAATTATCAAATGAACTTCCACATAGATTTGGTTCTCTCATACAAGATCCATTAGAGAACTCACCAATGTTCACGTGGTTGATCATGACTCCTGATAGTTGGTTTAGAATAACCACAAGATTTCTCATTGAATGCCCCATTTCATCCAGTCTCTTAATCAGAGAACCACCACAATTTCTTTCAAACCCTTTGTCACTTTGGTTCCTGCTAGATCCATCCATTTACTAAAACCAGAAAGGTTAGTGTGAGTATATCAAAAAACCATCATGTACTAAAGAGGATGATAAACATTATGATATACTTATCCAAGTTATCTCAAACTCATTCCAGACTTCAAAAATAACAATGACTATATCTAATATAATAACCATTGTGGTTATACACAACTTGTCACTTAACACTCTAACCTCTTATATTATCTAAACAGACCTTTGATACCAACTATAAGGCCCCGACCTTAAACATTACTTTTATTGAATTAAATGAATAATTCACAATGAGGATATTTTCAGGTTTAGAGTTATAGAGAATTACGACATAACTATTACATCCCAAAGTAGACACATCTACTCAGCTTCTATTTTTTCACACAAAAAAAAACTCTTGAACACAAGAGTCATGTCTAGTTCCCTATTTTAGACAGCCTGACATTTACTTGATCCCATCCTTGACCCTAATCATCTTTATGTCCTGTAAAAAAACAATTCAAAAAAACATGGGATGAGTATAAAAAGACCAGTAAAGGATACACAAAGAACGAAAACTATTAGTTTATCAAAAACAACAAGTAAACCATGAGTACTTTACCAATGTAATACTTTTCACCTTTATGAAGTAGTAAAAACACTTCACTGAATAAAAGAACATTACTTACCCTTTTGTAACCAAAAGATTACCATAAAACCCATACAAAGATAACATAACATATAAAGGTAACTTGGGACATAAACATACATAAATGGAATAACCATACGGTCGACTTCCACACATACTTAATGGAATAGCCATGCGTCCGACTTCCATACCCAAGGCATTGGAGGTTATAACGTAACCACCCGTCCTGGTATTAATGGCACCACCCGTCATATGGTTTATCACGTAACCACCCGTAAAATGTCCAAGTACCATCATTACACATAAAATATTGGAAATATAAACATTTCAATAACAACATTTCATTTCCAATCACAATAAGTAATTCCAATATATTTAATTAATAAATACATTTTAAAAATTCATTTAAAATAGATTTTTGAATCAAAGTGTCTCATACCACATTGAAGCTTTTAATGAAATTATAATTTTAAAACATTAATGTCCATATAAATAAATACTGAAAACCATTTTGAAAACATGGACATTAAAGATAAAGATTTAGAATAATGAATCACTAAAACATTTAAAACTATATTTTTGTTAAAGAGTTTTTAACAAAATGAGAGACAATTGAATACAAAAAATTGCGGAATAACATTTAATCCGAACATTATAATATCATGAGAATAATGGTATTCATGATATAATATGTCAAAGGACATTATACACACCATATAATAGTGAATTGGTGCATAACAACAATGAAGTCTCAATGGAAATACAAATTGAGGTGAAATCCATTATAAAGATTGTATCCTTAAATTAAGGATAAATCTATCACATAATTATGTGTGAAAAATATAAATACACCCAATATAAGTGGATATTAAGTGTGAAACAAGCAGAGGTCATTCACACATAATCTTGGAAAAACAAAACCAATGACATAGATATTTAACTCAATGAAATGAGATTGAGTTATGATTTCCCATACAAGTTCGTAAGAATTTATCAATGAGATGATTATGTGTAGAAATAATATATCCACACAAAGGTTTGTGGAAATTACAACATAGAGATTACACACCCAATCTTGGCATAATAAAATCATGAAGTAGTGGTTTAACCCAAAGAATTGAAAGTGGGTTAAGAAGATCCCTTACAGAAATCTGACAGCTTATTGACGTCACTTTAAAATTCAGAAAAAGATTTGATGAGGGAGAAAATGTTATCTCATCACTTGGACATAAAATATACATAAATAAGGATATATAAGAACATATCCCAACATAATATTATGTGAATTAAAAGACATAACAAAATAAGTCTTTTAAAAAGAGGAGGGTGAATGGTCCCCTTACCGAGTTGGGTAACTTTCGAAACATACACCCCATGGAAGAAGGGTCATACAATGAAGATTTAAATACCCATAAATGAAATTATACTACACAAAGTGTATAATAATGGTCATTACATACACTACTCAGAGTAAATAGTGGCGAACGTAGCATAAATGTCATGGGAATAAAAGTGAGATGAAAAATCCCTTACGAAAACTCGGCAGCCTAACGGTGCCACTTAAAAGATCCAAAAATGGATTTATGAGATCGAATAGGGTCTCTCATAATAAGAACATAAAAATTACAGAATGAGGAATATAAAAGAACATCCCCAAAATTAATAAATATGAGCTTAAAATAAATGACATAAAATAGAGTACTTAAAAAGAAAGATAGAGGTAAGATCCCTTACGAAAATTCGGCATCCTAACGGCGCCACATAAAAATTATTAAAATGAATTGATGAGAGTAAGAGGTGGTAACTCCTCATATGAAAATAAAAATTATAGTATGGTGAATATTAAAGATCATCCTCCAACATAAGAACATGGAGCATAAATGAAATGACATAAAAGAGGGTACTTGAAAAGAAAGAGAGAGGTCGGATCCCTTACCTCGTGTCCAACATGACTCGACCGTTCATTAATCTCCGGAATAATAAAATTTGGCCAATTAATAATTTTTCAAGGACCTCCTTTAAATATTATTATTCAGTTCATATCACATATTATAATGTTTTAATAATTGGTTAATAAAGTGAGTTCATATCAGGCGTTTTTGTCGATGTTCGGTACATGAGTAAAAATTGAACTTGTTGGAAAAGAATTTTCCATGTAGTTATAAGTACATCATCTCCAGAATAGTATTAATGTTTTAAATTTAATATATATCCATTATATATTCATTTTTTACTATTCCATAACATTTGGAGACAAAAAAAATTAAAATCACCGTTCATGGAGACAGTAGGCCGTACGTACGCATGAACACTACTTTCATTTTTTTGTCATATTAATGGAATTAAAGTTAAAAGACAGATATATAAATTATAATTACAGAATTATATACATCATTTATATGTAATATATTACATATATATCCATTATATATATGTACTTATAATAGTACATAACATTTGGAGATAAGAAATGAAATGTACCGTTCATGGAGACGGTAAGCCGTACGTACGCATGAACGCTACTTTCATTTCTTTGGCACATTAATGGAATTAAAACTAGATGAGAAATATATATATTATAATTCCAGTATAATATATATGTTATATATATCACATTAGTTCATCAATTTCATTATTTATACATTCCATGTATTGCATGAACGAGTCACATAACATGAGTCGACGGTACTCCACAGTTCCTCAAATGAAATTATCGCATTTTCACAACATGGAAAGAATAAAGGTATGTATTAAATAAAAAAATATAGAAGAATAAAGAGGAAATAAATATAATATATATCATAAATAAATAAATTTCCATCATAATAGACACCATGAGAGGTGGTATGAGAAAATAGAACAATCATCATTCCGGGAGGCAGTAATTCTCCATCCACAGAAACAGTATGTTCTTTAACCATTAGATGAAGGTGTGTGTTAGTGTACCGAGAATCCTACTCATAAAAACATCCTATTATAATTAAGATAATTTTTTTGTTACAAAAGAAATAAATAAAAAGCGTTTAGGGGGTTGGAGAATCAAAATAAAATAAAAGAACACTAGGGAAGACATTACCTTTAAAACGGGAAACTCTTTTTGATTTGAGCTCAAAGGCTTCCTTGGGAAGACTTCTGCCCAATGTGAGGATTCTATGAGTAAGAGAGGGATGTGTAAAGACAAAATGGGAAGGTTTTTTCCAAGCCAAAGGCTTGAGAGGAGTGGGTAAAGTGGTAGAGGTGGGGGCCTTTTATAAGAGAAGAGGAGGGGCACTCATAGAAAGTTATAAAAGGTTACTTTATTATAAAATGCTTTTCGGATTTTAAAGGTCCCAAAATTATATATTTCTAGTATAGGGTGATAGGAGTTCGAAATCCACCCATTCAATAGGTTTTTGAAATGTGTAGGTCTTATAATTTACATTATCATTTCATTTTATTTGAATCGTTAAATAATGAGGTAATCGCTGCATCATCATGGTGTCATAAATAATTTAATTTATTTAATGTCTAAAAATTATAAAAAAATATAATGATGTATGAAATATTTTATATATTTCTAATGAATATTTATAGTCAAAAATATGACTTGTATAACCCCATTTAAAAATTGTTTTTGTAAAATAACTCATGTTTGTGACATTTTTATTTTAACTTTAAATAAAAAGTTATTTATGTCATTTTCCTACCAAAGTGGCTCCATGGGGTCCCCAAGTTGACAAATGGATATTATTGGTCGGCCATGACACATAAAATGAGTGTATAAAATGTGTCTAGGTCATTTCATATTATTAAAACATTAATTTTACCTTAAATTACACAAATTACCTTTAATCGCGATTAATAAAACATAAAAGTTACTATTCACCAAAAATTATTTTAATCTCATTGAACTACATTTTAATTCTTAATGAAAACCATGTTTGTTGGATTTTTGAAAATCAAATCACAGAAGTAGAAAAAGTTCATTTAAACCAAAAATCAGTTTCTTTAACTACCACTTAGTGGTTTGACTATTCATCAAAAATTGATGTTTTTCAGAAAAATACGAAAAATTCACCCTAAGTTATATTTGATATTCCGAATTAAAAAAAGATGTCTATTTTAAAAAATTAAAAAAATTAAGTTACATTAATTAATTTAATAATTAATTCCTGCTTTCAGAACAAATAGCGTGTTTTTATGAAACAATATATATCGAAAGATTGACACTAGTTTAAGTCCAATTTCAAAGTGAAATTAATTCCAATGACCACTATTTTATTAAATGGTAAAAATATATTGTAATTTCACTATAAAACCAATTAAAAAGATAATCTAATAATATAGATAAATTAGATTAAAAAGAGGTTTTGAATTAAAATACAACATTTTTCACTATTCATTAAAAAAATGCACTTTATCAGAAAAATACCAAAAATTTACACAAAGTAAATTTTGATGTCTCGATTCTAAAGAATAATTTTGTTTGGTCCAATAGAATGTATAAGAGTGACCAAAACTATATTTAAAGAGGGTTCGCCATCAAAAGGTGATAGTTCGACCTTTTAGTGAATATTAGAAGATTTATGCTTAAAATTGGATTCATTTGCATTTTACACCTGTAAAATTTATTAGATGAAAGTAAAAATATTTGAAAAACATATATAATCATTTTCAAGTTAGTTATGTTATTTCCCGCCATTAAAATGGCTAGGCATTAACTACCATTTAAAATAATATTATTTTATTATTAGAGTGCAACGTAAGATTTCAAAGGAACCTGTTGTTGTGTATTGGGTATGCCATCGAGCATAGAGTTCCCTTTAAAGTAATATTAACACATTATTCACAAATATGGATAAATATGAAAATGTCATATTCTTTATTTACCTGGGGTGTTACATGATTTCTATGAGAAGCTCTAGTTTCAGTTCCTTTATCTAATTACCCTTTAATATTATCTAATGGATGGTTTTTAATAGTTCTAATAGCTCAAGAAAAATTAGGACTTTAGATTTTATGTTATTCAACAGGTTCAGGTTCGTTGTGAATTGAATCAAAAGAATTTTCTAAAATGGAATTTTTCACAGATTCCTTCATAGGATGGTTAGAGGATTTTCATTTAATTCCTAGATTTCATACATCATCCTCTAGGTTCTCATGAGTGGTTTTAGGCTCATGTAGATTAGTTCCATCAACTTTGACATGGACAGATTCTCCCACACATTTAGTTATTTTATCAAACAGTCTATTAGATTTTCTAGAAATTGAATATCCTAAATCGATTCCTTCCTCACTCATGGATTCAAATTTTTCATGGTTTTCCTAAGTACTAATGATATATACTTTGCAACCAAAACATTGAAGTAGCTAATTTTGGGTTTTCTATTGTTCCACAACTCATATGGATATTTTTTATGAATGGGTCAAATCAACACTGTATAGATAATATATCATGTTGTATTTATATTTTCCGCCCAAAAATAAATAGGTATATAATTCTCACTGAGCATGGATCAAGGAATATCTTGCAACGTTCTATTTCTTATTTCCAAAACTCCATTTTGTTGAGGTGTTCTAGGGGGAGTGAAATTATGACTATAGTCATTTTGATTGAAAAAGGATTCAAACTCTATATTTTCAAACTCAGGCCCACGACCACTTCTAAAGGATTTAATTCTAAGTCCACTATAATATTCTACAGTTTTGGAATATTTGGTAAAATGAGAGTTGGAAACACTTTTGTTAGCCAAAAATTAATTCCATGTATATCTAGAAAAATCATATACAAGGCCATAAATATAGTGCTCCCCATTTATGAAAAAAACACTATATTGTCAACAAAATCCATGTGAACATATTTGAGAGGTTGAGAATTTGAAACTTCATTCTTTGGTTTGAATGAAATTTTGTTTTTCTTGCCATTTTGTCAAGGATTACACAATTTATTATTTGGAAACTCATGTTTGGGTAGGTCTTTGACTAATATTTTTCTATTTTACTTTATTAGGGACTGAATATTACAGTGTCCTAGTATCCTATGCCAAATCCAAGATTCATTGTGAATTAAATACAAACATGAAGCATTTTTAGAAACAAAACAATCTATGTTAACAGAATATACATTTTCATTTCAAAATGATGAAAACATAAATTCATTTATAGAATTGAAAACTGTGTAAGAATCATCTTCAAATTTAACATGAAATCTATCATCACATAGTTGTGAAATACTAAGAATATTATATTTCCACCCATCAACAAAAAGTACATTGTAATTTAAATCTGATTTAGTGTTACCGATTTGGCCTAAGCCAATAATATTTTCTTTGGAATTGTCACCAAAGGTGACATGTCCTCCATGAATTTTTCTTAAATTCTTAAAGAATGAATAGTATCCTATCATCTGTCTTGAACACATAGTGTCTAATTACCATAAGCTATTATAGGATCTATTTAAGCTGCTTTCCTATAAAATAGTCAGATAAAAATATATATCGGTACCCATTCTGTTTTGGGTCTAGTAATATTATTGACTTGTGCTTTAGGAACCCATATCTACATCATATGTTTCTTATAATCATTATGTAAAGTAATTGAAAAATAGACTCTATTTGATCCAGAAAATCGTGAAATAGTAGAGAGTGTATCTTAACATTAACAACCTGAATGTTTTCAAGAACTAGAAGTAATGATGTATTTCATAGATTTAGAAACAAAATTAGATACTAAAAAATTTCTTTTACCAGGTTGATAGAGAATTATAGTAGTATATTTAGAAACTATCTATTTACATATCATCTGTACCATGGTATATTTACCTTTAGTAAAACATTCAAGATCCTTTTTCAATTTCTCATTAGATAGTTTTAGTTCACTGTTATCTTTGAGTAATTTATCATTTTTTTCATTTCTAAACTACGTTTAGTTGTAACATTTGAGGTAAGAGCATGTTGTTTCTTTAATGACTTTTATTTAAATTTTAATTCATTACATGTATCTTCAAGAATAATATAGTATTCAAACATTTCATCATTAGACATATTTTTAGAGTCGCTCTCATCTCCAGAATAATAGGAATTGTGTAAAGAAGACTCCAGTGATACCTCAGATGTCTTTATCATTAAGGACATATTTGATTTGTTATCCTATTCAACCTGTAAACATTTTGAGGTACATGAACTGTCCTCCGAAGAAATCCATGCTGCTTTCATTTCATTTTGATAATTTCTATATTATTCCACATATTTAATTTTTTATTGGATCTTTGGATAATCAACCATGATATATCCATTTCTTGTACATTTATAGCATACAATAAAATAAGACTTGTCACTTTTTTTCTGATCTTTCTTATAGGTACCTTTTTTATCATATCTTCTCTTAATGTTAGGATTTATAAAAATGTTCTTCTTCTTATAAAATCTATTAATCCATATGGCCAATTTATCTATTTCCCCATCACTATCAGGTGATGATTTTCCACTGCTATAACTTTATACAAAGGCTTCCAACATCCCCTTCTCTTATGTGTTTAGAAGTGGTGATTCTGAAAGCAATAAATTTTCTTTTGGGTTCATCATCCTCTTCTTTGTCGACATTTAGATCCTCATCATACATCATCAGTTTTCCAGTGAGTACATTTACAGGTAACTTGATGATGTTGCATGATTCTCTAATAGAGACAGAGGTTCCTCTCCATCTGCTAGGATGCCAATGGGAATCCTCATGATTTGTTCTTTGGAAATGACTTCTTTTCTAAGAGAAATCATTGTGTTGAAAATTTCATTGAACCTGGGATACATTTTAGATGTAGTATCATCAGGATTCATTTTAAATTTTTCATATTTAAATGTATATGTATTATGTCTCATTTCATTCACACTAGATGTTCCTTCATGTGAAACAGACATGTTATCCCAAATTTCATGGGAAGTTTTACATGCAGAGAATTTATTAAATTCCTTATCTACTAAATAGAAATATAAATAATTTATAGATTTTCAATTGTCATTGTTGGCAGTCTTGGTAGGGTCATTCTATGTGATTCTATTAGTAGCATGAATCTCATATACATCTATAATTGAAGACCATATTTCAAAACTCATTCTTTCTAAATGTATTTTCATTTTTGATTTTCCAATGGGAAGACTTTTTTCCCATTAATGAATGTCAGTATATTTGTTGTATTACCTTCCAATATATTATCCATGATAAATAATTACTTTAAAAGAGCTAGAAATATAGAATTAACATAAATTAAAAAATCACTAAGTATAACCAAAATCACTGTTGAATAGTGTCAAAATAGAGTCTTAATTGACATAACCAAAACCCTCTGATACCAAATGTTGATCGGAGTAGTGTGTTCATAGGGGGTGAGTGGATTATCTATAAATATTTCATTTTGAAAATTATTCATAAAACTATTCCCAAATAAATTGAAATACAGCCAAATTAATCAAAGTAAAATAGTTATTAAAGATTGACTATTTATATATCTTCTAAGAAGATTGATTCAATCCCAGTAATCTTAATACCATTTATTATCATTACTTTTGAAGCTACTCTAATATGGAAAAACAATTATAACTTCTTTACAAGATTAACTATCAATGTAAATTTAGTTTTTTTATATTTTACAGTAAAATATGGGAAAACTAAATTAAACAACACAGTGGATATAAAACTAGTGGTTCAATGTAAAGTTGTGACCTAATCCACTTCACATGGTGATATCCTGTCACCAAGAAGTCTATATAAATAAACGTGATCCACACCTTGGATCGAGGTTAACAAAAGTACACAGGACTGTCTAGCTCACACGACCTCTTCCACAGTTCTTCGTGGGTAATAACTAATAGGTCACACAGGGACCTCTTCCAAACTTATATGTGGGAATAAAAATGTGTAAAAATATTTATGAGAAATTATATCTTATATCCTTTAGTTTATTGTATAAGATAGTGCGACTTTTTATACAGACAAACACACACTACTCGAAAGATAAAAATAATACACAACAGAGAAAAGAAAGAAGAGATAATGGTAGATGTTCTCTATGTGTCAGTCAAGGAAGCTCTAGACATCTAGGATGAAGCAGTTACAGAAATCGAGTTCTCTATATGAAAACAAGTTATCACTAGTCTGGTAGATCTAGCGCATGCTCTTCGTGGAGTTGATAGTGATAAAATGTTCTCGACTCTCGGATTCCTGTATCCTTTGTGTGTTATACATAAATTTTGGGAAGCATCTGTCATTTCTTCTTTAATGAATGCTTGTGCTTCTTCATTATCATGAAGAATCTTTTTCCTCTATTTTCACTATTGTTGCACTTTCCTTCTAGGTAAACTGTTCTTTTTATTATTAGAATACATGTGTTGGATCCGACATGATGCTTGTATTCTGCACCTCATACCTCATTCTTTAATGTGACATGTCTACAAAGAAACATTTATAAATTCAGTATATTTTAAAGCTTAAAATAAGACCATTAGAGATTTAATTGAAAAACCACAAAAAGAGATTAATAAACGGTGTCACCGCCAGTCTTTATATGGTGTATTCATGAAATGGTGTCTCCTTGAAATTGTGTCTCCATGAAATGATTTATTTTCAATAGGTGTCTCCTTGTTTGTCTTTGAGCGGTGAGACATATATAATGGAACAATTATATGGAGATTATGAACTTGTAGTAGCAAATCGGTGTTTGATCACAATGTCTAGTCATGGTGTCTGGATGGTCATGGTGTGTGGTCACGAAGTATGGTCACAGTGTCTGGGTCATAATGTCTAGGTCACGGTGTCCGCGTCCCGATGTCTGAGTCACGGTGTCTAGATCACGGTGTCTGGGATAAAGTGTCATGTTCATGGTGTCTTTGTTACATTGTCTAGGTCCTTTGCTTGAAAAACATAACTGGTAGCAGATTCACAATTTCTCAGAGTTAGAAAAATAACTGTACATAGACTTAAACAATGATATTAATAGAATTAATTACACTTAATAATTCATAATATAATATCATTATAAACAAAATAGATTACAATAATTAATTAAGACATAAATAGACTAATCATATGTGCACATGATTTTAGATAGATTAAAAAAGATTAATAAGGTTTAGCAAATGTATAGTATTTTTGATCATTAAAACATGATTAACACATGGGGATTCCAACTGGTACCTCCCCACTAGATCTATCAAATAGATGATAGAAGATGGAAGTGTGTGAACCATCTAGTTTAACAAGAATCAAGGTCACATAATTAGCGACAAATTATCCCATGAACAAACTAAAATGGAGGGATTGAAATTAATAATATAAAACCAATACCAAAGGAATGTGTAAATAACTCTTCATAACCTTCATCACCCTCACAAAAAACCTTATCTTTCCACATCATACATTCAATACATAAATAAATCACATGCCTCAAAATGGAGTAATATACATCACATACTGATAAAAACCCCAAAATGTGCAGAACAACACAATTATAAATCTATAGGGTCTCATACATAACCAATCATTCATTATATAATGTTTCAACTGGTACATTAATACTAAAATTTTTCAGCGTATGACAAAACCTATTTGTTTAATTTCATCAATTATTTAAAAATATTTTAAAATATATTGAAACCAAAAACAACATTTTCATTTCAAATTCACTATTTAAAACATAGATGACTTTCTTTGAAAACAAAAAACAACACCCAAGTCCTTTCGATTACATCAAATGTACTTTTTAGATTTGTATATATGTTTTCAAAAGGGACATGGAATGATCAAACATTAATTTCAAAATAAAAATTAAAACTCAATATGGAAACTTGATTATGACAAGAAAATAATTATTGTGGCCCCTTCAAAACATCACAAGAGAATCAAATATTGCCATATTTTCTGTGAAAATAAATTTTCAAATTTCAGGAACACCTTGAATCAGAAGAGAATGTAATTGTATTGAAACAACAACCTTAATGAAGTCTAAAATAATCCACCACATGTCTGAATCAGCATCCTTTAATGGTTAATGTACAAGTGGAGAAGAAGACCACCCTTAAAAACCATTAACGCCAAAAATCTAATATTAAACAAAACCAAAACTCTAATTTGGGATATAAAGACCTATAGGGATTAAAGGAGGAGAAGAAACCATTGAATAATTAGGTGTAGATGGAAATTAAGAAGAGAAATTAATGGAAAATGAAAAAAATCATTATAGAAAACATTTGTATTTATTACAGTTTTTAGGGATCGTTTTGAAAACATTCAGTAAATAGTTTGTCCAAAAAAACATCTTGGTATATTTTGAAAAATCAAAATTAAATATTTTTTCATTATTTTGTAGTTCAGTTTTTAGTGGTGTTCTCTCCAAAAGACCACTAATAAATAAGAAATTTTTAAAAAATAATTAAATTTTTTTATGGGAGGATTTTATAAAATCAAAATTAATAATAATAATAAAATAATAAAATTTTAGTTAATAATTATTAATTGTTATTTATTATTAATAATAATAATTATTATTATTAAATAAATATTATTATTTATTATCATTAATTATTTTATACTTATTGTTTTAATTAATTATCATCTTTAAATTATTAATTATTTATATTTATTAGTAAGAAATTATTTGAGACATAAATTAATTCTTGTATAAGTTGAAAATAAATCTGCAGGATCAAATGACAATAATTATTGATCCAAGTGTCCCTTTTATTTCCTCATCCTATCAAATAAAATCATTTGAATGAACAAAAATGAATATATAAAATAATTTAGTAATTATTAATATAGTAAAATTTATTACTATTTTAATTGAAGATAATAATTGAACTTAAACATCAGATGGCCATATCATTTAATCCAGCTATCTATTTGGTCTCTACCCCATACCAAATAATGTCTTCTGATAAGATATATCTCAATTATATTGGGGAATCCCTTATCATTAATTTTTTGAGTTATAAAATTTATGAAATTATTTTGAAACTATATTTTAATTCTATGTTTTTTTTATATTCACTTTGATTTCATCTTTTTTATAAGTTTCTACATATTCTTATAGATTCATCTATGATTTTATTCCAAGGATTTGCAATCTTATTTATTTGATTGTGTTTTAAAAATATTTATTTCCTATTTTTTATTATATATATATCTATCTTTCTATATATTTATGTATATTTCTTTATAATATATATACTTATACACAGATATTAAAAATTTATATTTATATGAATTTATAACAATAAATGGCTAGTGATGAAGGCATGATGGGTAGACGGTGATGCATGAGTGATGCAATATTGTTCCCATGATGAAAGATGAGGTAATTTATCAAAAGATATTCTCCTCCCCTTAATAAATGTAGGTTGACTAATGAAGATTTAGAAAATATCAAACTAAGGAGAACCCCTCAATATGTTTCATCCTTTCTCATCTATCTAAAATCGACAAAAGATCGAACTAATCATCCCAAAAATTCCCTAACCTCTCCAAGAGCAGCCACATAACAAGCTCCAAATGAAAAATCCTAAGATTAAGGGAGACCTATCAAACTCTCCCCAACACTTAGAGTTCCTCTAACATGATAAAATAAAAAATTCCATGAATAGACACGTAATTAAAACATCCAAATGACATTTAAATTATCTATTCAGACATGATAACTATGAATCATCCATAAGAACATCCTTCAACCATGATTTAAATCCATCAACACATTGACTACAAGGAACGAAGAACAACCAATGATCCACCTAAGAAAATGATATGATCTCTATCCTCAAGAAGCATGATGAAAGGATAAATTGTAATAATTAACCATATCATTGTCTCATGTTAGAACAAAAAAATAAAAGATAAATACTATCTAGTGAATAATATAAGTTAGTGAATCACCAAACCTTGTTACCCAGATGTTCACCCAAGTATCTCACTCATAATCAACAAGTAGAACCTAAACACAACCATCCATCAAAACCCTAAACACCAAAAAGGAGATACCCCAAAAATTGATGTGTATCATTACATCACTGAACAACATCCATAAAATAACCATCCACAATATACAAAATATAAAAAATCCAAAAGGTTCAATGTTATTACAATCATTAAACCAAATACCTAAAATAATTCAACACATAAAAGATCATACAAGAATGTTATCCTGATAAATCATATTACAAAACTAATAAAAATGACTTAAGTATTCTTAATAGTGTTAGCTTCTTGGATCATTGATATATGAAGACCTAGAGTACCCTATAACCCCACACTGAAGGCACATGATAAGAATTTTCTTCATATGAGAAGAAACCTTTGTTTACAACACATTATCAAACAGTTTCCACTCCACATACACCTGGTTTCCTTCATTACCATAATATGGAACCATGGAATCACCAATCATAGGTTTCTAAGAAAAATTAAATTCCACCGGAATGACCTCCACAGTGACCCCCTTAAAGGAAGGTAAGACGTAATGAAGAATAGTTTAACCATTATTAGTGAAACCCCCATTATGAAATGATCAATCTTAGATTCATTGACCACCAGTCCCTGGGAGAAAAAAATCATATTTGATAACTATTCAACATAATAACTCTCTAATTGTTCATATTTATGAATTCTTGTGAACTAAATAAATCCCTACTCCATAAAAACCCCATGATACAACCACTAGATAAAAATCATCTTGTGGAACCCCTAACACATACCTTCGTGAAATAATGAAAGTCTGTTAGGTCTGAAAAAAATTTTCTAACAACTATCACCCATGAAGACTCTAGGGTTCAGTTTTTTTTAATTTCCTCAATCCATTAAAACTACCCTATGAATAATATTTGACCACAATAATCAGTAGAAAAATTGGGTGGTACTGATTATAGATATATATTATGATGTGAGAATAAAGAAGGTTCCAATCACACCACACTATTTTGGGTCTGAGTATATTTTAGAATTGAAGAAACTCATTCCATGAGATTAAAGGATTCACTGAGTGGATCATAATTGAGAACAAGACATTTACATTCTTTTTAAACCCCTCCAGGATGTGTATTATTAATCACAGAAGATCCCAATCTAATCAATTCATGGATGAAAAATTAAATCAATAAACCTTGTCATGAAACATGTAATAATTTAAAAAATAACAAATCACTAATAAAATGGACACTAAATACACGCGATTAATGAAATATTTTCTATTTAAAATCATCAATTAGGGTAAAATAATTTTCAATCACTCTACAACAAGGCATTTACTTCCAACCCAAATCAAGATTTCATTGAAAAAACAACAACATTAGTGAAAAAAATCACTTTATATGAAAACAAATTGAACCCATTTTAAAAAAAATTATTTACTAAACCCTATATCCAAAATTAATTAAATTCATTTTAATGCATTAATATGGAAATTCACTTTATAAAAAAATTAAACCGTAGTAAAACACAATAATTCATTTGGAAGACAATAACACATTTATTAAACTATATGAAACCCTATCCAATATATTTAGAAATGAAACAGAACCATTTAAGACCATATTTAAATTAAATAAATTAAATTCCAACCATTTTTATAACAATAAATCTTCATTTTCCATTTCTAATGAAATTATTCAACATGTAATGATTTTTTGAGAAAAAGGTAATTAGTTTTTAAATATCCCATAAGAAGAAATTTTAAACTAGGAATTTTATGAAATTCTATGATTTTATAAAAAACAATCCCCTGAATAATCTATCATAAATAGAATCACACACAAATAATTAAGAACAAATCCATTCCAAAAATATCCAAATAACATCAAATCCATCCTCAATTAATTTGTAATAATTAGAGATAAATTCATGTTTAATTATCAATTAAATGAGTAAAAAATGAAATTATTGAAAGGATGGAGTTATAAAAATTTGGATGCGTGGGTTGGAAACCATGATCTCACCAAGAAACCATATATGTGAAGGTTCATACCAAACCCGGGTTGGTTTTTCCTAGTTGGATATATTTTGAAAGCTAACAATGAATCTTAATTTCTCCTTAATATTCACCTTGAATCCCATGAAATCACCGAATATCATTATCACACACAATGGGTATAAAACTTCCATCATTCAATATTGAACTTTTTTTCAAATAACCAATAATTAAACTAAAAATCACAATATTAAACCATAAAATCCAAGGAATATTAAGGATAATAATGTTAATGTTCGTGGTAGACTCTACTCACTAATAACACTCATATCTTAGTGTGAAATTCTATTTTATTCCTTATGAAATCCCAAATTTTTTTAATCAAGAACCTTGTCCCTCTTACAAGAACATCACATATAATTCTATTTGTAAGTAACTAGCCTAGGATCTCACATGAACCAGCAATCAAACTGATACACCGATAGACATGATGGGTGTTTCTAATTCTCACGAGTTGGTAACAGAATCCTAGGAATCAATGGAAAATATAGAGAATTATTTCATCTCCAAATAATAGTTTCCTAGTAGTGGATCATTTATTAAAATCTATCATGGACTATCCATAATTTTTACATCCATGAAATATAAAATAAGAAAATTCTAATTAACGAATGATCTATAGGATAAAAACAAAACATCAAACCAAAAAAATATGACTGCTAAAACATATAATTATTAAAAAATAGAAAAATGTTCATCATATAATTTATAAATTAAAACTATCCAAATTTTCTAACACAATAATTAACCCAAAAAGAAATAAATGAAATCTAAAATTGATATATACAAAAGAGACACATCCAAAAAACCTGTGGTTGATAACAAATTCTCCACACATCCATTGGTGAAAAAATAAGATAAAACCCAATCCGTAAGATTCTAACCATGAACATATAAAAATGATATAATTTGTTTACACTCGTGAAGGTTTTATAAGAAATTTGAGATACTGGCCTAGAAATATCTAACCAAGGAGTATAAGATACTTTTTTCATAAATAAATTCATAAATTATATTTTTAAATACTTTATTAAATATAATGTTCAAAATCCATTAAAAATTTAAAACAAATAAAAAAATCACATTAGTAAAAAAAATATTTTTTTAATTTCATTGAATAAAAATATTACATAAAAATTAATTTCTTAGCAGAAGACAAATTATAAGATCTCTATTTGAAAGCCAGTTTAAAACTATTTTTGTATTTAACTTTTTAAAGGACTTCCAAAATCCCCAAATCAACCCATTTATCGAAATTTGTTTCCCAAAATATCATTGATAGAATATTAAAATAAAAAAACCAAATGATAGGTTTAGAGTAGGATGCAATATTTTCACCATAAGAGAATGAATAATAAACATGTAAATGGGATGAATGGTTCTAAAACAATACATTCAATGATGAATACAGTTATACCCCATTACCTTATAAAAACCACAAATCAATAAGTAAATGCCACAAGATAACCACTAGGTCTAAATGTGAGTTAACCCTAATAATACCAAATCCACATGACCAAAATATTACTATATGCATCCAAACAACACAAAACTTATCCAATTATTCCATACTATCAACATTATATTGGAACCTGCTAAATTGTCACATCACATGACTAGGGGAACACTTTAAATATGTTCACAGACTATTGTGTCCTAAAAAGATGTTTCAAAATTAGGTACACAGGTTCCAATGCAAAAATCGAAAGTAGAGGGAGTAAACAAATCAATCCATGACTAATAAAAAAAGGCATATAAAAGTAAGTAACTCTTACCTCTAGCACACTAACATAAAAAATTCCATTTAAACCTAGTAAATTAATCAAATAAATATAGGGTGTCCCTTAGAAGTGATTAACAGGAATCACATAATGATAAACAATCCAAAACAGGGGAAAACAACACATTGGGAAATCATGAGGGCATCACATGAAATTAAATTTTTATTTTACATTGTTCCAAATGAAACACTAATACTAATATTTGACATGATATTTCATCATTTTTTAAATCACAAAACCCTTATTTAGAAATATTTTGAAATCCATTAACACCACAAACCCAATTTTCATTTCCAAACTACTCATAGAAACAATAATTTCTCTCTTTTGAAACCAAAACACTATCCATTTAATGCCCTAAAAATTGATATTAAATATTCATATTGGTGTTTTCAAAAAGTACTTTTCATGATAAAGCATTCATTTCAAAATAAAAACTAAAATGAAAATATGAATTCACTTTATGATAGGCCAAAAGTTATTTGGAATCATTAAAATTATCCCATGGGTATCACATACCACCATACATTCAATATAAAGACATTTCTAAATATCGATAACACCCTGAATCAAAAGAAAAATAAATTTATGTAAAAAACCACAAAGAAGTATAAACCAAGACTATAATAATAATAAAAATATATCCTTCTATGAGGAATATCGAATTGAGAAAGAAGATAAACCTCACTAACCATAGACACACAAAATATTAATGTACACAAAACCTAAATAACAATCATTTTAGATGAATCCCCAAGTGTTCATGATATTAGAAGAAACCAATTAAAATTTTAGTATAGAGGAAGGAAATAGTGATAAAAGATTGAAATGTTGATTTATTACCACACAACCATCATTAAATATAAAACATGGATCCAAAAATAATATGGGGGAGGAAGGAACTCCTCTAGGTCTATGAGTAAGGGGGTTGATTCATAAATCAATAACATGGGATATTTCACTTTAAATTCAAAAGGGGTATTTTTGAAATCCCCAAAATAATGAAAACCAACGAAGACTTCATGGTTTGGACAAATAGTTTTCTAACCCTAACAGTAACCTTGTAAGATTCAAATAAATGTAACATTGATTCACATGATTTCATAGGAAGCTCTATACGATTGAAATAACCATTGAATGACCATAAAAAACCTTATTATCTCTAAAACAGCGCCGACCACACAGTTTCATCAAGGTTACATCTAACAATGAGAGCAAATCGTATTAAACCAATAAAATCATAAAAAACTTATTTTAAGCCTAACAAATCATAAAAATATCAACCAATGGACTAAAATAATAAACTATAGTATGAAATGAGTGTTAAATTGTTTATCGTACATTTTTTTTAAAATATTTATAGTAACATTTAAAATGATCAAATGTATGTTGATGAGATTATTTTTGTTCAACTAGTGAATTTAATTTTAATTATTTTTCATGTTAAATGATAACTAAATTTTATATGATTTTAATGGGAGAATTGGTATTTTATAGGGCACAAAATTATGCAATGAAAAGATATAATATTTTTAACTCAATATTTGTACAGTATATGACCCATTAAAAGTTATTTTCATGATTCATATAAATATTTTAGAACCCCTATGAGTACTAATTATAAATTTTAATTCAATAAATTTGGAAAATATATTAATGTTAAATTATATTGATAAGTGATTGGTAGTATAATTTATTTAAATACTTCTAGACCATATATAATTTTTATTGCATGTATATGTGTGAGATATCTATATAACCCTAAAAAATATCACATAAAGGGTATTACATGAATCATTATATATATCAATGTAACTATAAATTTTGGATTAATCTATTCTAGAAAAAACAATCTTGATTTAATTTTTTATTCTAATTCATATTTTGGGGGTTGTTTAATTCGTTGAAAAAGTAAACCAACAGTTTGAGATTTTCTAGGTAAAATAATAATCTCCTAGAACTAAATGAAAAAATTGTAATTTTATTTATCAATATATGAATATGAATATATAGATACTGTTAATTTTATTACTCAGTGTTAATGGATTAAGAAAGGTTTGTGTGATGATAATGTGTATTTTAAAAAATCTCTAATTATTGTGATAAGGCATTTGTTATTTCTAATTGTAGTATATCATTGGAATTTTATAAAAAAACATATAGATGTAGGGACCAATTTTATTAAATATCACATTAACAAGGGTAAAATGGTTATGGAATAAATTTCAATTTATAATAAATAATAAACTATGTTGACAAAAATATTAGATTCAACTTTGATTAAGTGAATTAAATTTATTACTTTGTATTATATAAATTTTAAAATTAATTTACGTATAATTAAATATGTTTTAATCCTGATATTCAATTAAACTATTTATGTTTTATAGTTTATTGGATTTTTAATTCATTGAATATTTCTCTTTTCAATTATTTTAATGTATTTTATAATTAATGTAATATCTAACGCATTTCTTGGTACGTTGTAGCTTTATAATATTATTTTAACAGGATATTATCATGAATTATACTACATATTTTTAAATATTCTCATTCAGTTCTATGAAATTTATTAATTCTAAGGAAGGAAATTTTACTAAAATTAATGGGTAAACATTATAACACTTTATTTTTTCCATTTTAGTATATATATTCTCTTTTTGAATGCGTAAATTTTTAGCGAGATTAAATCATTAATTTTATTTCATTTAAACCCGTTATAAATCTTGTTATGATATCATGAATTTTGTGTATAAAATATCATATTAAAACTAAAATGATATTAATTTGTTCTTAAAAATATTTTTGTAATAGGGGAAAATTAAAAAATGTTATAGATAGTTTTCATTAATTTCATAATGGTGGATATATTTTTTAGTTATATTTAATTTTTTATATATGAAAAAAGGGTTGTATTTTTTGTGTTTCTTCTTCTCCATCAAACATTATTTTATTTTTTGATAATTAAAAATTCCTCATGTATTTAAAAACAGATATATTACTAATTTTTCTATTTAATTTAAAATTATTTTTGTCTCTTATGTTTTTTATAAACTGATTTCAGAAGAAAATCTACATCAGTAAGAGTTATGTTTTGAATTAGGTACTAATGTTTTCCAAATTGAATAATATTAATTTCATATAAAAATATTTACAATTTATCCACTTTTTATTATTGTTTTTATTATTTTGAATTATGAATTTAAAAAGGATTCTATATTTAAAATTTTATTATATAATTGATCATTATGGTTTTCTGTATCAACATTATGTTCATTTCCATAACCCTAGGAATGAATTTCCCTAAAAAATTGGAGAACATTGTGAAATAGGTCATCATTATCTCATGGAATCAACCATACATGTTGAGATAATGTTTATGAAAGTGTACCTTATGAACCGCTCAAAACCACAAAAATTCTCTTTATTACCTATTGTGGTTCTCCTGAGTTCGTTATTATTTGTTTATGATAACTCTATATTATTTTATTCGAAAATATTTTTATATCTAATTCTAATATTTAATTTTTTTTAATTGTATAATATAGAGTTTATATATATTTAAATTTTTGCTATTATATTTTTTATGAAAGGTAACTATATTTAGAATTTTACAGAATAAAAACAGGTTTTCAGTTTCATGTGATACATTGAATGATTAATATATAGAATATATAAAATCTGTTCAGAATTCATAAATATCATTTAATGAATCTATAATCCATAAATTTGATTGATTATATTCTCTAGTGATATATGGAATGACTGAATGTGTAATAATAGTGTCTATAAATATACTATATTTATAATAAAATTTTAAATAATTCTAAAAAATTTATTTTGATTTATAGTTGTGGAAAAATATTTTTAAATACATATAGAAGATTGAATAGATTTTCCATGTCATTGACCTGATATGTATACAATTAATGTGCTTCTCTAAACCAAAAACAAAAACTTATAACCCCAGGACAAACAAAATTTATTCTGTTTGATGACCCTCAATGGGGAAATAAAATATAAAATCTTTGATTCCATGCATAGATACATACTATCACTATTCTAGAGCAATTTTTTCTAATTAAATGTTTCAGTATCGAATTATAAAATTTTACTTCATTGAGTATGTAATTAATTATATAGATCCTCTTAATTGATGATTTAAAAAACCTAAAATTTGACCACCATAATAATTCTTACCATTGGTTTTTGAATTCCAACATAAACAATTTTTGATGGATTTGTATTGGGGAAAATCAAATTTTTTAATTATGTTGTGAATCCCCATTAATATTAAGTAATGATTTGTTTCTACTAGAAAAGTTATGAAGTTATTGGGTTGTGATTTCTAGACAAAAAATTAGGTTATTAGATAAATATTATACCCCTTTAAGGATTATAGGGGTGTAAAGAGTACACATATAACCACATTTATCTGAACAACTGTTAAAATTTCATGTATTTTTTATAATTAATTTTTTCCCTAATTAAACTATATCATGAATAAAATTGATTTATTATTTAAAAATTTAAATATATAAGTGATCAAATTATCTTTTTCTATTCATATTACAAGAGAATTAAACTCTACCTCTATAACATTTTCCATATCAACTAGGTTATAATAATGATTTTAATAGAGCATGGTGTAATCAATTAGTAAATGGAGGATTTTATGTGTGGTGAAAATAAGAGGAACAATATAGATATATGGTCATTTTTCACATTTTTTGTCTTATGTTATGTTTCTTAATTGATTTATTTATGCATTTTAAAAAAATGTGGATAAATATTTTTATCGATTCATTTATTATTGTTTTCAATTTTACATGTCTTGGGCTCATGTATGTTTTAGTAATATAATTCACCTATTTATTCAATTTACTATATCATTACACCACCTTAAGAGATTATATTTATTTATAAAAATTGGGAATATAGTTTTAATTTATTAAATGAATGATGTTTAGGTTCTTATTATTAATTTATAATATTTTTGTTTTGATGTTGCATTGAAAAAGTAGGTATTTTGTTACAGATCACATGATCAAGGTAGTTATCCTTTACAGAACTAAGTATCTTGATTATTTTAAAATTTAATTGTATGATTGTTCATTATTATTATTTTAGGAATGTTGTATGATATTGTGGGATCTTGCCTCATAAATTTAAATGATCACGTTGACTTAATAGTCTATAAGTATCATATATCTTACTAAATGGTTCATTGGTGGTACCTTGGTTGAACAATTATTAGTATCCTATTTATTGTATTTTCTGGTGGTGTGAATTAGTTTTGACACAATTATCCAAAATAAATGGTTTTGAATGAGATTTTAAAATGAAAAGTTTGATTCAAAGAAATGGGTTGGGAATAAAATTTTAAAAAAATGGGTTTCCAATGAATTCATTCATAGGGAATTTGGATAACTATTTTCGTAAGAAATTAAACATGTTATTCCCATAATAAATAATTTATAAAGTGGTTTTCAATGTGAATATGAAAGGAAATAAATTGGAGATGGGTTTGAGATGTGTTTTAGTATGTTTGAAATCCTGAGGGGATAAGAAAACATTTTTAAAATCAAGAATATATTGGTATATTCCTTTGTGAAATTTTTTTTTTGTATGATATCTATAATATCTAGTGGTTAATAAAATATTAAATTTCAGAAGGAAATTGAATTTTCAATTCTTGGGTGGGTTAAATATAGACTTGATATTTGAAATAGAAATTTGAACATTGGAATGAATCTAAATAATATTTTTTTGGTTTGGACTAAGGATCAAAATTTATCGTATTGGTTTTTAGAGCATTTCTAGAGTTAAGACCAAAAACTAGGGACTCAGAATGGTTAATCCTATGGACCATGGTAGGTTCATGGTTAGTGTTAACAATGTTTCCAAGTAATGTATCTCAATTTGATTAGGCACATAGTTGAAAAAACTATGCTACCAGCTAGTGATAACCATGTGGATGTCTAAATTAAACATCATACATGTTTCACAAGTTTTTTTTGGTCTGTTATACCATGTTACATGCCAATACATGAAGCATGGTTCTAGGGTTGTGTCAACCACAAGGTTAGGGCAGGGTCTGGGAAACTTTGCATCCAATCCCTATGTCATATTAAAAAAAGTGACATTACCCCATTTTGTAGTGGTCCTTAAAAGTGAATCCATCCTATTATCTCCTCCTTCTATTCTCATGTGAGAAAAGATTCCTCTCCTCTCACTTTATTCTTCAAACCCTATAATGGGGTTGTTCTTGGTTTCCATCCATGGAATCCTAACATTTGATTTCTCCTCCATTATTATATTTTTCAAATTATCCTGTTTTCTTTTCGAATTTTATTGTTTCCCTGTTAAGATTTTTAGTCTTGATTTTAATAGAAAATAATGGAATCAAATATTGTTAATGACTCTTTTTCTATACATTGGACAATGATGACCATAGTGATTGTTTTCACTTCACTGTGTGTATTTTTGTTGAGGTATTTCACTGAAAATAATTTCAAAACATTTTAAGGACTAAATTATATTTTATAATTTTTTTGATTTGTTTCTTTAGGATTGTAACTATTTCATGATTATTGATTTTTATGTGTTTTTGACAATAATTAGGTTGTAGTTCTAGTTGGACCTGATTGACTGGTGATATTTTTTGTATTATGAATTTATAAAGAAAATTATTTAATAAAATTATATCATTATATGTTTAATTAATTTATTATAATTTTGTCTTAAAGAATTTAATACTATTGTTTTGGTTATAAGGGAGTACTCTAGATGTCTGTGTTGATATTAGATATACATTAGAATCTATAGTCAGCCCATTAAAATAAATACAAGTCTTTATAAAAGGTATGTGTTCTATAATACCTATCCATTAGTACTTATTCATGTGAATAAAATATGTCTAGTCATGGAATAATACACTAGGAAGATTCCCCTTATTTATAATAATTATAGTGAACTATATAATTAAATTAATTTATTTGACTATACTATTGGTCACTAACAACCCATGTGTGTTAGCTTCATGACATGGTCCCCAAAGGATGAGGCTTGGATCCATGGGAAATTGACTAGTCTCTAGACCTTTTATGTGGTGTGGTTTCACATTGTGAGACATGAGAACATTTATTCATGCGTTGGTGAAAAACAATTAGGTATACTAGGATTGGGTTGGTTGTGTAGACCATCCATGGGAGACCCTGGCAAGAGATTGGGTTTTAACCCATATTTCGGTGATATCCATATAGCTA